>ABLG01000223.1:0-91644 GCA_000172435.1 Meloidogyne hapla | reverse complement strand
ATTGAGGAAATTTATTGGCAAAAATATAAATTTTGTTTAATTTTTTTTAAGTATTTTTGCAGGATAGAGTTAAAAAAAAATTCAAGTTAACGAGGATTTTCATGGGAAGTTATATTAAAGGGAGGGGTATCAGGCTTATTAGACTGTTTCTAATTGAGGGGGAAAATATAAAAATTGAGGAAATTCCTTAATAATACAAATTATCCCTTTTGTATTTTTACAATTATTAATTAGAATTTTCAGATAATTAAATTAATTTTAATTTAAATAATTTCCATGTTTCATAATCGATAGGGTAATGGATAATGATATTATTTGGGAAATGAAAGTAAAATTAGAATAATAGTGTTGATTAAAGTTTTTATATAAAATAGATATGATTCAATAAGGGGTGAAAAACAACAGATATTGAATTAAATTTTGTGAACAAACATTTTTCACCAAGCAATTACAATTTATAAAATATCTATCTTACCTAGTTTACTTTACTAGAATTTTTATTTTCAGTTCTGATTCGCTTCTTTTTAATCAACACTCTACTTTTATTATTAGCTTTCCATTGTTTTTGTCCACAGGCGTTACATAAATATTTTTTATTTTCTGAATGACGACGCCAGTATAATGTTTGTGTAGTTCCACAAGTAAAACATTGACGATTATTTAAATCATTATGAATTTTAGTATGATGTTTTTCACCACAGGATTTGCATAAATAAAAATTATTTAAGTATTTATACCATTTTGCTGCTTTTGTATCTCCACAATTGAAACAATGTCGTTTTTTTCTTTTTATAATCTCGCCAATAATTTTTAAAATTATATTATATTTTTTTGAAATAATTTTAAGTAATTTTAAATAAAAATTTATTACTTATTTTATTTCCAATGTTAATAATTCTGTTTTTTAATTCTTTTAATTTATTCTCTTTATTTATTCCAATTTCTTTATTTTTATTTAATAATTCAATTTTATATCCAATCAAATTTATTTCTGACCAATAACTTGATAAAAGTTTTTCTTTAAAAGATTCAATATTTTCTTTTAATTCTTTCTTCCTATCCTCATTTAATTTCAATTTATTTTCTTTTATTTTTATATTATTTTCTAATATTGTAGTTTTATAACAATTATTCTTTTTAATAAAATTATTCTTTAAAGATATCTAAAAGTATTATTTTAATTTAAAAATAAGTTTAAGAAAATAAAAATAAATACCTGTTTTCCCAATTCAGGCAATAAATTTTGTATAATCTTATTATTAGCAATTTCAATCAAAATTTTACTTTTTAATTTTTTATTTATGGTATAATTATTTTCAGATATTTCAATATTAAAAATATTTTCATCAAGGTTAAAGTCAAGTATAGGGAACGTTCCTATCATATTATAAAGAATGTTATCATCTCTGTTTCTCATATTCCCCTTTGTTTTCAATACAAATCTCTCTTTTTGTTCAACATTTTTTAAATAAATAAATTCTCTTTTTTCTTTCCAATCATGTTTTATTTTAATTTCAGCATTAATTAATTTTCCGTTACATTTTAAATTTAAATTAATATTTAAATATAAAATAAAAAGAATAATTAATTTAATCATCTGAAATTGTTTATAAAGTAAAGAAATACTAAATAAAGTTGGTTATTTACAACACTAATAATTTTGAATTTACAGTTTTCGGTTTTAGTTTTCTTTAAAATACAGGTTTTATTTTAAAGAGAAATTTTAAAAAAATTATAAATTTTTTTAAATTAAAATAAAAATAATTTTTTTTTCGCTTTATAAATTTTCAAAATTATTTTTTTTATTTATTTATTATTTTCTCCTTAAATTAATCAAAAGTGCGGGCATAAAGAAATTTTTTTCCTTTTTTATGTTTTATCAAATAAAAATAAATAATTTTGAAAATAAATAAAATTAGAAATACACGTGCATTCCCCTTGATCATTTCCTTTTATTTTTGTAAATTTAGTTACAAGTCATTTTGCAAGAAAACGGATATAACTTGTGGTCCTCTATCGAATGGTATCAAAAAAAATATTAAATTACAGTGTTCCCTTGTTAGAAATTTTTCTAGAATTTTTTTCTGAAAATATTTCTATATTAATTAAAAAAATTTTTTTAGTAAATTTTAATTTTATGTAGATATTTATTAATTTTATTAAACATATTTTATTAATTTTTACAACATTCAACTTCTTTCTTAAAATCAAAAGTTTTATCAAAATTGTTACGTCTTTGTAATTCATGTTTAAACTTTCTTCTGGGGTGTTCATCATGGAAATGAGGAAGAAATTTTTTATCTGAAAAATAAGAAAATAGTGGAAAGAAAATTGATAAAATCTTTAAATTTTACCAAAATATGGAAGAAATTCTTAGTTTTAAATAAAAAATTCAAAAATATGGGAAACCATGGAATTGAAAACCCAGCCTTTCAAAAACTAAGAAAATAACGTTTCATGGCTTTCCTCTTTGATTTGAGTCTTGAATCAAGACTTTTCCTTCGGTTTTTTGGTCTTCGGGTACAGTCTTTGTCTTAGGTCTTGAAAACTTTCTGTCATTGAAGTCCCTATAAACATACCATTATTTAAAACGGAACGTTGATATTCGCTATTAACAGTAAGAATTCCAAAAGCACTTTGATCAAATCTGTGGCATTTTGCAATGTCAGTCACCATATTACCTGAACAGGCCAACTTTGTACCATCAGGATTAATACATTGTTTAGTTGCTGCACAAAGAAGAGCCCTTTAAATTATTGTTACAATGACCTCTCAGTTAGAGATTCTTCCTATGTTTATGTACATTGATATCCAAGAGTCCTATCGACATTATAAATGTCTAAACATATCTTAAGCCTTCAATAAAAATTTTTATCGTCGGCCTTTTTCTTGGGTATGTATAAGTAGATTAAGTTTGGCGGCTCTTGGAGAATTGACGGGTACCGGAATCGATACACGAACCGAAAATTTACGAGTTCGTAAATTTTGTTGTCTCAAATATTCATGAGCCATAAACTCTGTATTAAGACAAATTTTACGTCTAGCTTCTCTCGGTCACGGAAGAAATTTGTCAAAATGCATTTATTGGAATATGCCCGGGAGACCGCCAAACTTAAAGTAGATCATCGTGCTATTCGTGACATTGATATATTGAATGGACCAAGGATTTTAATAATTTTATTTTACTTTAAAATTGGCTATGTACTTTCAGATAACTAAATTTTAATTTTCACCAGAATAAAAGATAACAAAAAATCTTTTTACCATTTAAGTAATTGTCTAGTATGTTCGCTTTTATGCATTATAATAAAATTAGCTTCGTACATTATTTTGTCCCATTTATTTTCAATTTTAATTAATTTAGTCACCATAGGGATAAAAGTATACATCCCTATAAATTTTAATTAAAATTCTTGAAAATAAAAATTACCCACTCAGGTCAGTTGCATACTGTATACCATGAGATGCCTCTAAATAAATATAAAAGAAATATAAGATAAATTTAATTTATCTACATATCTAAATACTATTAAAATTTTAACTGAATCAGACCACTGGAATATAGAGAAAATAAAAATATCTGATCGTTTAGCTAATTTTTTAGCAAACTATAAACTTAAGTAAAAATTGAATATTAGAGATCGGGCTGTACCGTATTACGTTATTTTTTTTGTATTTTTTGTTATAGGTACTCCGGTACCAATAAAACTTTGAAGTTTTATTGGTATTTATCTTTATGAATTTTCCGGTAGGAATACGGTACTATTCAAAATTCCTTATCTAATTAAAACTAAATTTTACGTCTCGGCATAACTGCTTCAGATATTTTCTCATTTTCCATGGCCTCAAAAATAGTGTTCAACGGATTTGTGTCATTAAATACCACAGCACTGTCCATCCAAATAAAAGTATCATATTTTGCATATATTTCCTTTAATTTATTTATTTTTAATTTAAATTTAATAAATACCGCTATAATATATATTTTCCAAGCATAAACAAGGAGATGACGGAGATCTTCTGGCATAATGCTCCAATTAAATTTTCGTAATTCTAGTGCACAGACTGCATTTAATAATTCCATCTTTTTATTTAAAATTTAATTAGTATTAATTTAAATAATTTACCGTGTTTTTATCTTCACTCATACCTCCAAGATCATAAACAATAATTTTTTGAGAACAACCAAATTGTTTTTTCAAAACATATAAAAGTTTGTGCAATCTTGGAAAATACCGTAAATCGGATGCTGTTACAATTGTGAAACCATTACTTCCTGGCTTTTTTACCTTTTATTTAATAAAGTATTACTAAAATATATAAAGAACAATGTAAGTGGTATCCCACCCTTTTGTTCTCTTTTTATAATAAATACCTAAATTAATTGCATACTATTAATTATAAGTCAAAGCCATAAATATTGGCTTTGGACATTCTTTAACGCGAGCCCACATCAGGGTTGCACTGGGTTACCCGAAACCCGACCCGACTTTTTTCGACCCGAAACCCGACCCGACTTTTTTCTTGACCCGGTGCAACCCTGGCCCACATTATCGCTTGGCTTCTAAAATTTTAAAATTGTCAAACTTATTCCTTTCTCTTTTTATATTTTCAAAATATGGGGAGGGGCTGTATTTAAGATATGCTTTATTTCAAAATTTATAGTAATTAAGAACTTGCGGTAAAGGTAAAGCTACTCAAAAGACATATATTTACTTGAAGATATTTAATCTTACAGGAATTTTTTGTTGGATTTTGTAATTGTCAGCAAGTTTATATTTATGTAGTAAAGGCAAATGTTTACAATCAAATCTTCTACCGCTCACCATATGTTCAGTTAATTTGTCGTTTGTTTTTATAATAAATGAATATGACATTTTCTCTCCACAACATTCTGAATTCCATTTTGTGTCGCTTCTAATTATAAGAAAAATTATTTTTGGTGTTTATTACTCAGAAAATGGATTTTTTGGTTCCGGTTCTTAAATTCCGGTCTAGCAGTAATTTTTTACATCCATAGGTAAATGTTATTTTTAAGCCCCCATTTTCCCTTTATTTTACTTTTCTTTATTTCACATATTTTTTGAGGTTGGGATTTATTGCACATTTTATTTTATCTTTCGTATTGGCTTTTTATGAGGTTGTTGGCTGTAAGGGTTACCAAATTTTTTAAAGTTTTATAACTAATCAAATAAAAAATAAACAAATGGTCCCAGGCAGTGGCTATACTTCCCAAACCATTTTATAGTAATTGATCTTCAGCAAATTGTTGAGGAGTTAATTACCATATAATTTTGATTTATCATTTAAAACAACCTATTTTTATCATTTTCAATACATTCCTCTAAGCTTTGTTTTCTTTCATTTGAATTCGAATTAATTAATTTTTTATTATCAAAATGTTGGTAATTAATAAAACTGTTATTTGGCCATTTTTGTATTAAAAAATACAAACAAAAAATAAAAGTTAAAAATATTAAAAATAAATATTTTGGAGAAAATAATTTATTATTTGGTCCTCCATTTGAAATAATTTTTCCATTGACGAAATTATTTAATGGAAGATACATTTATGTAAAACTAATTGTAAAATATCACTAAAGAAATTTTTATTAATATTTAATTTTTTCATAATTTTTTAAATACGAATATTACAAAATATATATTATTTGAAATATATTATTTAAAAACATAAATATATATAGAAAAATTATTTTGTTATAAAATTCTAAAAAACTTATATATATTTGATTGTACGCATAAACATTTAGCCAAAAAATTTTTATGTTTTTATACCGTATTCATTCTATTTAAACCTTTCTGTGGTCATATTATTTTGAGGCCTTTTTATCTTATTCGCCATCTTATTTATGTGGCATTTGATACATTTATGACATTTTCTTATTTTGTAAAATGTTAAGGTTTATGGTAAAAGACAAAAGCACGTTTTTAGACAAAAGCACGGTAAGACAAAATATCTGATAACTTTAGAGTTAAGAAAAGAAAATATTTCATTATAAATACGTATTTGCCCTATTATAATGAGTCTCTAATAGAATGGCGGTCTCTTTTAGAATGGCATCTAATTTCTCCAAAACGTGAAAAAAAACAGGTACAAGTTCTAAAAAACGAATTGAAAAATAGAATGACATGTCATTATAATAGAGCAAATACGGTATTATGTGTTTCATGACTTTGGATTTAAATAAATTAAGAATTTACAATATCGGGAAGATAATGAAGGTGATAGATAATTAATAATTTAAAAAAGGGCAATTTATTTGGTGAAAAAATTAGAAAATAAATGTTAATTAAAAACACACTAAATTTAGCTTATTAAAGTATCATTAACAAACTTTAAAAAATTTTTAAATTATATTTAAGGAATAAATAAATAAAAATAAATATTTTTTTATAAACGTTTGTTTTAAAATTTTCTTCGAATAAATATTTATAAAATTGGCTGTAAAACAAATATTCGATTTTTCTTTCATTTTATAATAATTTTTTCAATTTTATTTTTTATGTTGCCACGTATTTAAATAAATATTTACATTATAGATTTTATTTGAAGTAAAAAGCAAAAAAAATTACAAACTATATAAATAATAAAAATTATTTTACATAATATTTAAAAAATTGAAAGAATATTATAAACTTTATTTTTGCTAAAAAGTCTAGAGAATCCACCTTTCAAGTAATACAATTGTGCGAATTTTGGTTTGATTTTGTTGAAAAACTAAAAAAATTAAATTTTAAATAATTTTATTTTAATTTATTTTTGTATATTTAAAAAATTACAGCCAATTCTCATGTCCAATTCTTATATTCTCAGATAAATAAATTTCTGAGTAGTTCTAATATGGAGTAGTTTTAATTTTGGGGTCGCTTTAGTATATGTATATTATAATTTTTTAATTTTTTTTCCTTAATTTTTTTTTTCGCTACACGATGGCCGTGCTTCGCTGGCAGCCGTGCTCGCTTCGCTCGCGGCGGCCGTAGCGAAGCGGCGGCCGTCGTTCCGCTCGACATGCCCGGCTTCATCCGCAGCGGCAAAAACTTTTTTCCGCGGAGACGGATTTTATGTGGTTAAACAACCTGTCATAACTTTGTTCAAACTCATCCAATCACGCTAATTTTGGTGTCGTTCGACTCAGCTTGAAGAGCTCTTTCGATTGAGTTATAATTTGCATTTTCGAATTTTTTACCCCAAAATCGAGCTTGGTCCCCTCTTTGGTTTTTCAATTTTCAGGGACCTGTAACTCGCTTCAAAAATTTTTCCTCGGGTTAATTTTGGTGTCATTCAACTCAGCTCGATGAGCTCTTTCGAATGGTATGTAATTTGTATTTTTAGCTCGGCACCCATATGCTAAAGAACAGCCTTAATTTTTTAAATTGATCCATAATTTTTTAAATTTTTTCAAGCATTTGTGTTTATCTCGCAAACGGAAAAAACTATTTAGTCTTTTTCACAAAAGTTATATATTAAACGGAGGTTGGAAATAAAAAGGGCCTTCGATTCTAAATGCCCTTCGATTTTCTATCCCCTCTACCCTCTTTTCTATAGCAGTGGGGAAAGAAAATCGAAGGGCATTTAGAATCGAAGGCCCACGTATTCTTACAAACTCTCTTCCCCATCTTTCACATAGGTGTTGTCAATGGAGGTGTATTTTCCAATCCCCCTTATAATTCCCTTAACACTCTCTTACAAATTCTTGCCCATCTTTCTAAGTCCGCATAACTATAATATTTTCTCTCCCCTCAGGGATTCCTCTCGCCTGTAAAATCTGACATTTAAGTCTGAAACCTGTCAGAAATTATGATGATTGCTAAACAACGTTGATCAGACATTTACAATTATGTTTATGAGAGATATTATGGCAAGTGTTGAATAAATCATATCAATGACAGAGTTAAATAATCACCTAGTCAAGGACTTAAAAGTCAATTTTACACAAAAAATGGCAAAAGGTCCTCAATGGCTGTCGTGATAATCTCGCTTGCGACGATTAGCGACTTTTTAGCAAAATCATTTCTCGTAATTTTTGGTAATGCTCTCCTAAAATAAGTACTACTATCTCTATTTTAATGATAGCTCTTTTTAGTAAAATTTGACAAAAAATACACTACATATTTCAAGAGTAAATCCACATTAGCATAAAAGGATAGACAAATTAGTGATAAATATTCTTTTAATTATAGCTACCAGAAACTCCACCTTGCTACTCAGAAAGTGAAGACTGCGATAGTTATACCGATGCAGGGTCTTATCCTCCCTCTTCTTTTAATTCGCCACCTCATTACAGCATTGCTTATCATGGAAATCTGTCAGGGAATAATGCGAATGTAATTAAATTTTCATTTATAACCATATTAATAATTAGGAACCTTTTCAGGTATTAGGGGCAGGAAAAGACTTATGCTAAATTCTTTTCCTGAACAATTATTGACCAAATATTTTTCAGCTCTCTTCTGACAATAATGAGGGCATAGCATCATATAACCAGCATCATTATTCAACTATTGGACAAACTTTTGATCAGTTAGAACAACCATTCCATGATGTCAACCCTTCATCTGGAAGAAACCCAGGACGAGGAATTAGATTAGATAGAACTGCTTCATTTAATCGAAGTAATGCGCAGTTGATGGACACAGTGTCTCCGGATTTAATTCATCACGTAGATCAACAGAATATTTATAACCATGAAAGTCCCAAACGTCGCCGCATACCTAAACAATCCAAAAATTTTCGTAGGCAAGGTAGTATAAAACAACCTAAACAGTTTTAATTCATTCTATTGAATTATCCAATGTAAATTTGTAGAATTGTGATTTCCGCAAAATTATTACATTATACAGAAGATTGTAAATATAACAAGAGATGTCCTAAAAAATAAAACGAAACTATTTAACAAAAAAATTTTTTTTGGATATCTCTGATCAAATAGGTACATACATTTAGCTCCAATTTTATTATTCTAGATTTTGTTATCATTATTTCGATATAAACATCATCTTTAGCAGGCTTTTTGCCTCTTTGAGATTAATTTTATTTTCTAAAAAGTGAAATTGTATTTTTTAACATGTATTTGATAAATTCAACTATTTAATCCTCAAGATTTATTTCATTGAATAAATTAGAATTTTATTTAAAAATGTTGAGAAAAGCTAATATAAATAAACATAGTAGATAGTAATAATTTAAGTTCTGGTTCCGATAAATAGTCAACTCTCGATATAATTTCTCTCGATGTAACGAACCCCTCGTTATAACGAACTTTTTCTTCGGTCCCGGCCCGATGCAGGGGAAAATACAAACTCTCGGTATATAACCTCTCGAAATATAACGAACCTCTCGAAATAACTTTTACTCCGGTGTGTATATTCGTCTCTTTGTATAACGAACTCATTATTTTTTGTCTGCTTCTCTCTTAAAATTTTCCCTAAATGGCAATTTTTAAGAGTTTATTTATCTTACAGGTGTGTTAAATTATTTCTTCATTTTTCCTAATGTTATTTTTCCCTTGAAATAAAATTATTTTAATAAGTCGAATTGAGAATGATCTCTATTAAGCCTTGGAATTGAATTGTTTGGGGGTTTCTCTAACGAAAATCAAAAGTTCAAGAATTTTAAAAATTCAAAAATTGAAATCAAAAATTTTATAAAAAAGTTTTTGTTTTAAATTAAAATAACAAAATAAAAAAATTTTAAAAATATTTTAGGAAGGTGATTAATATTTAATTTAAAAATAATATTTGCAAAAACTTAAAATTAGTCGTATAACTCAGTCATTTTCTAAATAAAGTAAAAAATAATTATTTATTTATAAATTATAAGGCATCATTCTTATTTTCTTTTTTCATCATTTTATTTTAATTATTTTTTTATTCAAAACTTTAATTTAAACCTTTTCTCTTTTTTCTCCATTGTTTATTTCCACAGGCATTACATAAATAGTATTTTTTATTCTCTGGAAGACGACGCCAAAGCGATGTTTGTGTAACACCACAATTATAACATTTACGATCGTTCAACTTATGAATTTTCATTACATTTTTAGTTCCACAAGAATTACACAAATGAAAATTATTTAAATAATTACGCCATTCTTTTGTTTGTGTAACTCCACAATTAAAACAATGTCGCTTTCTTGCTTTTATGAACGAATCTATAATTTTTAAACTTAAATATTTTTTCTTTAATAAAAAGAAGTTAACAAGTAAATTCATTCTAATTATTTTAAGAATCAAAATTAATAAAAAAATTTATAAAACGGTTCCACACAACCCTTATTTCGACGGCATGTCCATAACTTCGGTTATGGACATGCTTCACAGATCCGGGACATCGAGTTCAGGAATTTTCGTATCCAGAACCTTCGTCTCCAAGAATTTTCGGATTTTTGTCTCCGCCGGAATATTCATCCCCAAGTAAGTTTCGTAGCTGATCCTATTCACTTCAGAACCTATGGCAAGGTGTTCTTGGTTTTTTTGGCTTTTTTTGGCCTGTTAAAATCAATGATCTTTATTACCAATTTTATTTCCAATGAAAATAATTCTGCTTTTAAATTCTTTTAATTGATTATCATTATTTATTCTTATTCCTTTATTTTTGTTTAATAATTCAATTTTATATCCAATCAAATTTAATTCTGACCAATAACTTGATAAAAGTTTTCCTTTATAATTTTCAATATTTTCTTTTAAATCTTTCTTTATTTCTTTAATTGATTTCAATTTATTTTTATTTATTTTTATATTTTCCTTATTATTTTTTTCTAATATAGATGTTTCATAATAATTATTCTTTTTAATAAAATTATTTTTTATAAATACCTAAAATTATTATTTTAGTTTAAAAATATGTTATTAAAGATTCCTCTTCGGAATAAAATACCTGTTTCTCCAATTTAGGCAATAAATTTTGAATAATTTCATTATTGGCAATTTCAATCACAATTTTGTTTTTTAATTGTAATTTTGGGTCATATGAACGATTACTTATTTCAGCATTAAAAATATTTTTTTCATAATTTAATTCAAGTGTACGAAACACCCCTATCAAATTATAAAGAATGTTATCATCTTTGTTTTTTAAATTTCCCTTTGTTTTTAATACAAATCTCTCTTTTTGTTCAACATTTTTTAAATACAAAAATTCTCTTTTTTCTTTCCAATCATCTTTTATTTTAATTTTAACATTAATTAATTCTCCTTTACATTTTAAATTTAAATATAAAATAAATAGAATAATTAATTTAATCATCTGAAATTATTTTTTATATTAAAAATATTGTTTAATATTTATATCAATAAATATCATGCTGTTATTTAGTTTAGATTCTAGGAGGGGGGGGGGGGGGGGAAGGGGAGGTGTATTAGAAGAATCACTTTTCCGAAATTATCATTTTTCATTTGTGGATTGTCAATATTTATTTTTCTAACAAAAAATTGAATAAATTTTTTTTTATTTTTTAAGAAAAAAAAATTTAAAAAAATAAAATAATTAATATCATTTTATAAGGCTATAAAATGTTAAATAAAATAAATTAAACAAATTATGGTCTATAAAATGATAGTTATTTTGAAAATAAATGTGTTTTAAAGTGCAATGTATCATAAGAATTTCGGTCTCCCTATTAATAATTTTGATCTTAAATTGATCAAGTTTAAAAATAAATTGCCGCTAAATTTTGCCTTTTTTAATGTTTATCAAATAAAAATATTAATTTTGTAACAAATAATTAAGAAAGAGATAAATAAAATAAAATTTAAGAAATTATATCTATAAAGTGATAGTTATTTTGAAAATAAATGTTAATTAGACACTAACCTGATCCGAAAATTCTACAAAAATTTATAATCGAATAACTGCCATCGCGTGTATCTTTTTGTAGAATTTTCGGATTCCCAATTAAAAAAAAAAGAATCCCCATATCGAGAACTTTCGGCGATATAAGAATTATTCGGACAGGTCGAAAATCAAAAAAGTTATAGGTCAAAATCGGCTATTCTGAAATGGCGATATTGAATAGTCCTTATCGTTAAATTATGCTAGAAATAAAATTATAAAATTTTATTAAAAATCTCGAAAGATAAATATAAAAAGATGACAAAAAATGATTAAATTTCAAAAATTCTTATATCCCAAATTGCTCAATACATTTTTCTATTATCATTTGAGCAATAGCCAGTGAACTAGTTGCTCCAGGGCTTGGCGCTGAAATTTTCATTTTTTCAAAATTTTTCAATAAATTTTACCATTCCGAACATGAATTATTCGAGAAGAGAGAGGACCTTTTCCACTATCGAAAACAAAATCATCAACTAAATTGCCGTTAATGTCTAAAGCTTGGGCACGGACACCTGTCCTGCCTCTGAAAATTTTTTTTTAAAATTTCAATTTTTTTTTGAAAAAATTCTCACGGTTCAACATCGCTAGGCATTAATTCAGGAATATATTGTTGAAGAAGTTTAATTTGTGCGGGAAGGTAAAATGATCGAGTTAATTCACCAAATCCATAACAAGCATATTTTAACATTAATTTTTGCATTCCCCTTTGAATAATAAAAATATTTTTTAAATTAATTTTAAATTCACCTAAATTGAATAGAATCAAGGAAATCTTTAGCCAAAAAATCTGTTTTATTATATCCTTCTCGACTTAGAGCTAAGACTGCATTGGGTCCAAGTAAAACATCACCGTAAATTGTTGGAGTAAAATGAACTCCCAAAAAAGGAAAACGAGGATCGGGAACCTAAAAATAAAAAAGTGACTTTAAATTTTATTAAAGCTGTATATGAGCGGTAAATAACATGCTAAAGGGAAAATAAAAAACAAGGTTTTAAAAGATGACTTGAAAGGAATGACAAACGAATAAACAATTCCTTTTAAATCAAACAATGAAAAAGCAAGATAACACCGTAAATCACTTAAACTATTAATTGTATTGTTTCTTTTTTTGTTTAGATTTCTTTTGCATGTATTAAATTCAATTGTAACTCAAGTCATTATTTAAATATTATAGTCCGTATTCGATTCTAAATATAACCAAAAACTATGTAATTTTTTATATGTCAGTACTTCAAATTAATCCTTTTATTTGTATAAAAGGTGACTGTGACCATTTTTTTTTAAAAATCCCGACAGTGATATTTTGAATAAATGTTACAACCTCTCAATATTACTAAATTAATTATTAAAAATAATAAAAAACAAACCGGATAAATATTTGCTTGTTTGACTAGATATCTCTTCTCTGGCTTTAATTTAAGGTATTCTCCGCGGAATGGAATAATTTTTGGTTGATCAGAACCTCCAGAAAGTTGAGCAATTCGATCGGAGTAAAGCCCAGTGCAAGTAATTAAATATTTGGCAAAAACCTTAAAGAAAAAATATTTTTCAGACCTCAAAAATAAAAAATCTAAAAAAAACCTCTTTCCCTTTAGAATCAATTAATTTAATTGGATTTTCTGGAATATTTGATTCTTCAATTCCTTTTAAAGTCCATTCAAGTTGAACATCACCACCCATTTGTTTAAAATCTCTAAAAATAAATTTAAATTTTTTTTCACATTTTTATAAAATTTACTCTGCCATTTTTAAAGTCACCAA
Source organism: Meloidogyne hapla (assembly GCA_000172435.1). Taxonomy (NCBI): domain Eukaryota; kingdom Metazoa; phylum Nematoda; class Chromadorea; order Rhabditida; family Meloidogynidae; genus Meloidogyne; species Meloidogyne hapla. The sequence goes on along the minus strand of ABLG01000223.1, from coordinate 78,025 downwards.
TGCCCAATCAACAATTCCAGTATGGGGAGACCAAATGGCTTTTACACCCTAAAATTAATTAAAAATAAATTTTAATTGAAGAAAAAATTAAATTTCTAGTCTATGGCTGAAATTATTAGTTTTACGAATTTTTTAGGCCTGAAGTGACGCTTGATCCCAATTTTTTTAAATTTAATTTTAAACAAAATAAAAATCTAAATTCTTTCAAAACCGCTCAAAAAATTATTTTAAAGCTTAAAAATTTTTAAAAATCAATAAAATATTATACCTGACAATGAGGTTCAATTTCTCGTATTCTGGCAGCATCCACAATAGAAATATCGCGACAATTGTTTTTCTGTCCACGATCAAAGAGATTCTAAAAAATATTTTTTAAATTTCTAAAAATTCAAATTAAAAAATTTTTTAAACCTCAAGTCTTCCAATTTCTCCTTCATTTAATGCAACAATCAATTTTCCACATTTTTTGTAGGGAATTGATTTTAAATCACAATATTCATAAGCCATGTCGATGCCTCAAAAATATCTGAGCATATTTTCTTTAAAATTCTTTAATTAAAAATTAAAGACCTTGGACACAAAGGCGTGCTTTAAGACTACCAGGGGCATAATAAATGCCTGCGTGTAAAACACCGCTGTTGTGACCACTTTGGTGGGCGGCTTAAAATGAGAAAATGGGCAGAAATCCGAAGAAATTTTTTCTAAAAAATTTACCAAGTTTTGCTTCTTTTTCTATCAAAACGGCATGTAAGTTTGGTTTAATAAGTTTTAGTTGTCTTGCTTAACAAAAATATTAAAAAAATAAATAACTCAATACAAAACCAGTAGCACATCCAACTATTCCCCCACCAACAATAGCAATATCATAAACATTTTTAGCAGTAGAATTTAATTTAGATGAGAAAAACATTTTAAATAGGTAATTTGATAAAAATATAAAATGAGGCAACTTTCTAAAATATTAAAGAGAAATTTTTATTGAAAGTCACAAAATAATATTTTGGGCAGATACTACATACAATTAAAGAGTTAGAGAAATAAAAAGGATAAAATGTCATTTTATTTTTATTTTAAACAAAATGCCAAATATTTAAATATTTAAATTAATTTACCTAATAATTTTGACGTAAGAGTATTCTAGACCTTGTATTTCAAGAAAAATCCAAAATTTTAAAGAAATATTGTTATTATTCGATAGAGAATTAAATTTGCTATAAAATAATTATTGAAATATTATTTTAAAATAAAGAATAAAAATTTTTCAGGTCAAAAACTTTCAACTATATTCGAATAAAATTGTCAAATTTATAAATTATTTTAAATAATTTTTTGACCATTTTTAAAGTTTATGGAATTATAATATGATTTTATAGAGAATTTTCTATCGAATGAATTTATAAAAGTCATTAGTTGATTTATTTATTTCACTCAAAATTCATTATATTTTAATAGAAGAATTAAGGCAAAAAATCAATTTTCGCACAAACATCTCTCCTTTCTCTTATCAGTTGATTTATGTCGAACTTTGCAGTTTTTCTATTATTAATTTTTTTTATATGTTTTTTGACGTGATCACACAAAGTACCTTTAAAATTCAAAAAATATTCAAAAATAAAAACAAAGAACACCAAAAGTCAAAGATTAAGTTAATTCTCAGTATCAAAAAACTCAAATCAAAATTTCAAACCAAACTTAAGTTTTTAAAAAAATCAAAAAATATTACACTAAAAATTAAATATCCGAATAAAACTCCTTTATTCATCATTTTTTCACTATAGGACGCGCTGGATTCCCCGCAACTGTTGTGCCTGGCAAAACATTTTTGGTCACTACGGAACCAGCACTTTACATAATAAAATTATTAAAATATCTATTTTAATAATTACCCAATAATAGCATCATCCCCAATAGTTACTCCCGGAAGTATAATTGCGCCTCCACCAATCCACACATTTTTGCCAATTGTTATGGGCCGACCAAATTCCCATCCCTCAAGACGAGTTTCTCTGTCTCTTGGGTGATCAGCAGCATAAATTTGAACGTTAGGACCGAAAAGAGTGCCATCCCCAATCGTTACAGTAACAACATCCAAAATACAACAATTAAAGTTGAGAATGACATTTGATCCCATTTTAATATTTGTGCCTAAACAATGGATTAGAGGCCAAAATATTTCATAAATATCAAACAAGTACCCACCATAATCACAATAAAAAGGTGGTCGAATATCGCAACCTTCCCCCATAGTCCCAATTCTTTCTCTAATAATTTTTTGACGTTCAGCTTGACTTGCACAAGAAGAAGCATTTAAACGGGCAAGCCATTTAGCCGTTAAATTAAGTTCTTTTTCAATAACATCATCTCTATAATTATAAAGTTCTCCAGATAGCATTCTTTCTATCATTGGTTTATTAGGGTCTTTTGGATGTTTTCCATAATTTTGTTGATCAGACATTTCCTGAAATGGGGGGTTTTAAATTAAATTTATGAGAATTAAGTAAAACTTTATTTATTAGAATTAAAAATATTAAAAAGGTAGAATCAATATTATTTCTCTCAATTCTCGTAAAAGAATGCAATTCCCTTTATTTATTCAACGATTATAAATTTTTATTTTAATATATTTATTTGTGCAGAGACCAAAAACTAAAATAAATAAAATATAATAAACAAAAATTCTTTTTAATGGAAATTGTTTAGATTAAATTAATATATTTTTAACCCCAAAAAATGGAAGGAAAATGATAAAAAGATTTTTTTTCTGTTTATCAAATCAAACTTTATGCAGTAAATAAAAACATAAGAAATAAGAAAGTTTTAATCGAGTTAATTTTTTGTTTAACAATTGACATGAGACCTAGTTAATTATTATTTTAACCTCTCGCTAGAGGGATTAATTAAGGATGGGGTAATTAATTAAGAGAGGGTAATTATCGTATTTACTCAAATAATTACCCTCCCTCAAATAATTACCCCCTCCCTAATAATTACCCACTCCAGCGAGAGGTTGAAAAAATAATTACCCAGGGTAATTATTTGAGAAAATACGGCATAATCTGTTTATTGCATATTTAAGAATTTTAAATAATTTTTAAAAATAAATCTACATAATATCTATAATTTTATTTATATTCTAACATCCAATCTTTACATCAATATTATCAATTAATCTTGTCCCTCCAACAATTGATGCTATAAGTAAAATAGCCTCTCCTCTAAATTCATCATTTTCTATTTGTTTAAATGTTTTAGCTTCCACAATTACTAAATAATCTAAAATTATTATTTTTCTTTTATTATTTTCTTCAAAATAAATTTTCATTTCTTTTAAAATTTTTGTAAATTTTGATCCCTTTTTTGCTTCTTTTAAACCAGAATTTAATGTTTTGAATAATATTAAGGAAGTTTTCCTGTCGTCAGAATTTAAATAAATATTTCTGCTAGAATATGCTAATCCGTCTGGTTCTCGTTGTGTTTCTATTGGAATTATTTTTACAGGAAAGTTGAGTGAAGTTACCATTTGTTGAATTACAAATAGCTGAAAAATTAGGGGAAGAAAGAATATATTAATGAAGGGGTAATTAATAGAGATTATTTAAGATAGGGTAATTATCCCTTTATGAGGGGGTAATTATTGTTTCAACATACTCCTAGAGGGGGTAATTATTAAGAGTTGGTAATTAATTGAGAGAGGGCAATTAATAGAGAAAATTAATAGAGAAATTAATAGAGAAAATTAATAGAGAAATTAATAGAGAAAATCCCTTTTACTTTTCTCACCTGTTGTGCATCTTTCTTCCCAAACAAAGCAACATCTGGCTGTACAATATTAAATAATTTAGCTACAATAGTTAAAACGCCGTCAAAATAATTAGGTCTTGTTTTTCCTTCCAAAACTTTACTAATCGGCCCAGCATTAATTTTAACTAATTCTTCATCATTTCCAATAATATTTTTAATTTCTGGAGTAAAAACACAATCAGCCAATTCTTTTAATTTTTCCAAATCTTCTTTCAATGGTCGTGGATAACGGTCAAAATCTTCATTTGGCCCGAATTGTAAAGGATTAACAAAAATAGAGACAATAATTAAATTATTTTCTGATTGTTGTTTTGCTTGTTTAATTAAATATAAATGTCCATCGTGTAAAGCACCCATTGTTGGAATTAAACTTACACTTAAAAATATTAAAATGAAAATTGTTTTTAGGTTACTTGAAAAATAATGCCCAACAGCCATCCCATGATGAAATTTTATTTCTGATTTTGTTCTGATTTTTCTGATTTTTGTTCTGATTTTTCTGATTTTTGTTCTGATTTTTCTAATGCTAAGAACGTTAGTTTCCCATTAAAGTATTTTCTCGAATAATTACCCTGGGTAATTATTGTTTCAATATCTCTCTTGTAGGGTAAAGTGGTGGGGGGGGGGGGGGGTAATTCTTTGAGAAACCAGAAGGGAAGGATATTAACTAACCAAATATCTTTATTATTCTTTATTCCATCAATTCGTTTTTCTCTAATAAAACAATGCAATTCATCAATATCACAAGTAACTTTCATTTAAATTAATTTATTTAATAATAAAAAAACAAAATAAAAAATTGTTTTCAAAAAATTTTTGTGTTACTAGAAGAATAATAAAGAAAAATATTGATAAGAAAAATGGGAAAATCCTTTACTTTCTTCATTAATAAATAGAAATTGGTAATTTACTTTATGTAACCAAAAGTCTGCAAGTAGAGGAAAATAGAAAGTAGAAGAAAATAGTCCGACACCCACGTTTCTTTAAGTGCTTATTTGTTTGACTACTTTACTATCCAAAAATTTATTATATGAATAAACGAATGGTCCCAGACAAACTGGCCCCCAACACCAAAAAATGTTACGGAATCCAAAAGTAATCACGAAAATAATAAAAATGGATTCATCGAAAAATGCATATCAAATTCTTACAAATGATGAATTTATAGGAATGATTATCCCAACAGTTAATTTATTTAATTTTTTAATAAGTTTTAAAATTTATTTAATTTTAAAACTTATTCAGACTCAAATAGACTGTCAGAATAATTTCTTTTGTGTAGCTGTCTATAAGAAAATTATTGAATTTTTAAAAAAAATTTCGGGCCTCCTGGGTAGATTCTTCACCTCTCATAAATGCCTTCTCTTTAATTTTTTTGTCAAACAATGAAAGATGTCAACAGTCGATGGAAGCTGTCGAATTTAAATGCCTTCGTTGATAATAAAATCGAATTTATTAAATTTTTTTGTAAATTTTTATATTTTTTAAATAAAATTTAATAAAAATTTTTAATTTTAAAAATTTTAATAATAATTTTAAAAATTCTAATAAACGATTAAAAAGATCCAGTGAATTTTTTTAGAAATTCTCCTTCTATACATAGAAATTGAAAATGCGCCTCTCTGTCAATTTAATTTTTTTGTTAACAATTTTGGTATTACTCTTTTTTCATTCTTATGCTTCTACCAAAAATGAAGTTGAGAGTAATAAAAGCCTTGTGAGTTTAAACATTTTGTCGAAAATTCCCAAAATTTTTCCCTAATTTTTGAGTGGAAAAATTATAGTCCTTTTAACGAATTTACATATTTTAGCAACCAACTGTAAGTTTTAGTGATTGGAAGGATGGTGTCACAGATAAACAAAAATCTCCAGATGCAGACGATAAAAATGTTGTAGATAAAAATGTTCCAAGGACTGATGATCACGAAGAGGTGAGTAACTAAACAACTTCTATTAATGTTCAAATAAATAGTCCTAACAAAGACTCGAGCTACCGTATTGTCTTAATTAATTACCACTTCTAGGGGCATGTTGAAATAATAATTACCCCCTAAAAATAAGCTATATTTATTACCCCATCTGTAATAATATCCTCACCATCGAGAAGTTGAAAAAAATAATTTCCAAGGTAATTATTCCAAAAAGCGCTGTATTTAAATAAAAATTAAATTTTTGAAAAGAAAAGAATTAAAAAGAATTAATTTAGTCATTTACATTTCAACAAGCAAATAAAGAAGGCAATGAAGCTTCTGCTAAAACGATGGAAAAAGTAAAAATTTCTTTAGAAGAGGAAGAAAATGTAAGTAATTTTATTTTCTAATTTATCTTTTGGCATTTAGTTCCTGTACATTTATTCCGGCATTTAGCTTCAAATGAATTAAATTTATTTTGGTGGTTTTTTTAGAATATCGGAATAAAATATGGTATACTATCTTTCCAGGCCAACACAAAAAATCAATCCATGTAGAGAAATCCACTCAAACGGGTTTGATTCTAGGATGATATTATCTTTAAGGAGTTGAACTAGGTATATGATGATTTATATTCTTAATGCCCGATATTTTAGGCATTGCACAATCCCAAAACTATCATCAAGCATAAAACTTTCTCCAATCCCAAAACTATCATCGATCCAAATGATAATGTTCCGTTAGATTTTGTTGATACAAGTAGTGAGGATGAGGTATTATCCAAATAATTTTTCAAAAATAACAATTATTTCGTTCTAAAATGAATTTTTCTACTGTTTTTGGTCTTATTAATTATTCATATTAACTGACTTTTGAAAGGAATCAAATTAATACGTCCCTTAATACGCCTTTTATTTAGGATATCAATCCTAATACTCATCAAAGTGAAGTCGCTCATAAAGATGATGATACTAGTGGTCAAAGCTCGGATGAAAAGGTAAATAATAAATTTCACCCCCCCCCCCCCCCCCTAATAAATTTTCAAGAATACTTAGATTATGATTATTTACTGTAGTGAAGGTTCTGTCCCTATTTTTTATGTTTTTCACCCTAAATTAAAAATTTTATTTAAATAGTTTATTTAGTTTTAAATCCAGAATTAACCTATACCTCTCTTGTTAAGTTCAATTTGACGGTTTAATAATTATAAAATCAAGCAATTTTTTAAAAACATAGTATAAATTTATTAACAGTTATTTGAAATTGACTTAAAATTGGACGAGCCATTTACTTTGGAAAACCAGGATGACAAGGTAGGGATTCTATAGTTTAAATTTAATTATTCAAATTATTTTTTTAAAAAGACTGTTAATATTCATGAAGTTGGAAGCTCATCAATTGCTGTTGAGATAGAGGAGGAGGTGAATCAACTAAAAGGTAAGAAATTTACTAAAACATTAATACATATTTGAAAGAGTTCGAAGGATTTTTCTGGTAAAATTAGAAAAATTTGAAACTGATAAAATCGAAAAAAATCTTAAGAATAAGAAAGAAATATTTTTCTAACAAATATAAGGTCATGACATTATAACGATATTTATAATTATTAGTGAATTACTCTTTACTGAAAATATTTGTCAGGCTCTAATAATTATTAATTTAGAAACAGAATATAAACTAAATTATTTAAATAATTATTTTCTTATTAAAGAAGAAATCAGTAAAAACGAACATGTTCAAGATTCGGAATTAAATAAATCTCCAAGTCTTAAGTCAGAAAAGAAGGTATCCTTTCATCAAACTGATGATTCTTTATTTGTGTCATCAGGAAGAAACTATAATAAAAGTAGCAGTAAAAAGAAGCAAGAAGGAGTAAATAAAGGATAGAAAGGAACAATTATTCACTCAATCCAAAGTTCTGACAAGCCTGATCCTCAACCTCCTCAAGCTCTTCTTAATGCTTCATCTACTCTCGCTCAACCGGATATATTCAATAACAAAAAGTGTCCATCATTTAAATATAAAATATTCTCAAAAAATTCAAAGAAATCGAAAAGTAAGCCACATCATGGTACTGTTCAACAAACAATGGGAGAACTCATCGATTTAGATATTAATAAGCGTAAACGTAAATTATTCAAACTAATTCCTAGAAAAATTTTTCGTTGTTAGTTAAACAAATTTGTGAAAAACTAATGAAATTTTTTATAATTTTCCTACAGAATTTTTTGGATTCATAAAGTTAAAATTCAAATTTATTTAAGCAACAAATTTTCTGAATTTTTAAATTTAAAAATTCCATTTGTTTCTCTAGACCCTGCCATGGTTGCAGTTGAAATTCAATAGAAAATTAAAGATAATTTAGCCTAAAATGAGCAACCAAGGTCAGGGCAATTTTACAGTTCAGCAAACAGTCATTTCTTTTTTTATATTTTATTCCGATCCTCCTATTCCAATACACCGTTTTTAAAGTAAATTTAACAGCTATATACTCCAGTTATAGCACAACAAAATTTAACTTTTCATTTTATAATTTAACCTAAAAAGAGTAACCAAGGTCCATACATACCGGGACAAGCATATCACATTTTTACCTACTTTATATTTCTGTTGGCTATAATAGATTCGATTTTATATATTAGGTATATTTATGAGTTTCAACTATATGGATAAAAATTAAAGAGATGGATAAACATTTAAATTTATAAGTCACAAATATTAAAGTTTCATAGAAAATCGAAAATTGGGAATCAAAAAAACTGTCTTGAGTCTTGAAAATTTTTGATATTAATTTTGGGTCAAGTAAAAAATTAAAAACTTCGACATGAGAGGCAGAAAATTTAAAAAAATTGCCCAAGAAAACTAAATAAAAAATTTTATTTCGTTTCAGGGCGAAATGAGTTTCTTTCGTTTCGTTTTCGAAATAAAATTTTCTATTTCGGACATCTCTGGTACACTGTTTACTTTTTAGTTTGTTTACTGTTTACATATATTATACACCAGGGCTGGGCTAATTTCGCATCTTTCGCTTTCGCATTCTCGCATTTTTCAGCGCGAAAAGTTTTCGCATTCCGCATTTCGCTTTTTGGTCCAAATGCGAAAGTTGTTTCGCATCTTTCAAGTAGTATTTTTTTATTTTTTAGATATTTATTAAATTTTAATGTCTTTAATATGGAAGTATTTCTCCCTTTCCGGAAGAGTAGCGTTCTGCAAAAATTGTAATTTTTCAAAAAATCACCCGCCACGTGCGCCAACAACATTTTTAATCTCACATTTACGTAGCAGTCATCCAAAATTGTCTGGAAATGTTAAGAGAGTCGCCTGGCAAAATAATAAAGAGCTTGTACTTTCTTGTATTTTGGATGCAAGATTTAAACTTTCGTTTCTTGATGCTGATCGTCATGAACTTTACAAGCAGTGGCTAATCGCTGAAGCGGAAAGCCAGCAACAAACTGATGTAAAATTTTATAAAAAACATTGATTTTATTATTATAGGATTTAATGGAGAATGAGATTGAAAATGAACAAGATCTACCTACAACACAAAAAACTAATGAATTTTTTTCACTTTTTGAGCGTTGTGAAAAAACCATTTCAAAACAAAATGATATTGAACCACTTGCCCTTGAACTGCCTACCAAAAAATCATTAAATGCACATCAAAAAGCGGAGGTTTCTTTTGAACTACTTATTGTTTAAAATTAATATTTAAGGTCGAGGTGACAGAATATTTGCGTTCAAAAAAGATTCCGATTGATTGTGATCCTTATAAATTTTGGACAGGTGACAATTCAGTTAAATGGCCAATTTTATCCAAAATTGCAATACGCTTTCTATCAGCACCTTGTACATCGGCTGAAGCAGAAAGGTTGTTTAGTAGTGCAGGATTAATAATAAGCAATCTGAGGAAGAGTCTTCTTCAAGAAAATGCAGAAATGCTGTTATTTTTGCATCATAATCTCGTAATTTATAATTTTGAATATGAATAAAATATTAGAATTTGTAACTAATTTCGCTTTCGCATCTTTCGCATTTTTCAGCGCGAAAAGTTTCGCTTTTCGCATTTCGCTTTTTATTTTTTTTAAAAATGTTTCGCATTTCGCATTACACTGCTTACATACATCTATTTATTATTCTATACAGCTGACTCCGCTTATAAGATCCCCCTCCCTTATATCCTAGGTAGTCTTGTATCCAGGAGGTCCTATAAACGGAGTCGACTTTATTACAGGGTGCGTTCTTGGAATTATATAAATATTAAATAACTTTATTAAAATATTATGGTCAGATATTTAAATTTACAATAAAATATAAATGGACTTTTAAAAATATCTAATAAAATTTTCGAGCCAAATTCGCAGTGATTCACATAAATAATAATGAAAATATTAAAAAAATATTTTTTTCCATTCAATTAATAATTTTAAATTATATTAATATTTTATACCATTTTATTCTAATGAAGCTTCCAATTTGTATTTACTAAATTATTTTTCTATTTGTCATTAAATATATTAATTATAATTCTCAATTTAATTAAAATTTAAAAAATGATTAGAATAAATTTTAAAAAAATAATATTATTTATTTTATTTTTTATTTTATTAAATTATGGATTTTTTGAGAAATATTATAAGGAGGATAATGAACAGTTAAATTATTTAAATATCATATATTTAAGTATAATAAATTTAAAATGGGGATAAAATATTAGAAAAAATCTGTTTATAAGAAATTACCCAGCTATAATCTAGGGTTAGTCCCCTCGGGGACGGGGAGGCTGATTCAAGACGGTGGGTAATTAAGGATAAAAAGGGAAAAATCTTTTTTTTCCTTCCTCGCGGGTAAACGGGGACGTGGGAAAACCTAGTCCAATGAACTTTCTATACTTTAATACTTATTCATTTAGGAGTTAGAAGTTGCGTTAAAAGTTAGAGCTGTCCAAGACAGAAATTTTTTCCAAGACTCAAGAGAAACTACACCCCAAGACCAAGACCGAAAAAACCCAAGAAAAGTCTTGAGCCAAGACTCAATACCATGAGTCTTGGACAGCTCTATTAAAAGTTAAATCACTTGAAAGAAAAATGCCCTTAGTTTCTTGATGTAAAAAGTATAGAAAAATAACTATAAAAGCTCTGGTTTTAATAAAATTTCATATTCTGGGCAGTTAAAAAATTATGCAAATTAATATTGAATTTGTTTGGACTAATTAATACTGGACACATAAACGGGACTAGAATATTTTAAAATTTTTAAAAAATAATTAATAACATTTGAAGTTTTTATCGAAAACTTTATCAAATTAAACTTCATTTTAGTGTTTATCTTACTGATATGTCAACAAACCATCATACAATTCCATATTTAAACATGGATCAATGCATGCCTCGTCCCGGTCAAAATAAACATGGCTCTTTTGGTTTAATTTTTATTAGAGAAAATGAACTTCTTTGTGATAAGTAAATAAAAGGAAATATTTTTTGATTAATTAACAAAAAAATTTTAGTCTTTTAATATGTTATCAAAGCCAATTAAGTGGAGATAACACACTTAATGGGACAATTACATCAATTCCTTATAGAATCCGTAATGCAAAAGATGTGAGTTAATTAAGTTGTTAAGTAATAACTTCGATTTTTATAAAATATCAACCTAAGCAACATGTACGGGTTAAGCTTCATTGAAAACGGGAAAGACGAAAATCTACCAGGGGCCTGTTAAAAAGATTATGTGGAGGAATCTTTTTTAATTTTTGTCTCTGTGATCCCATTCTGTGGTCCCACAGAATCTGTGAACCCAGCTCTGTGGAAGTTCTGCAGATTCAGTGGATTTTGTCACAGAATCTGTGGATATTAAAATCAAATTTTGTGGTGCATATTCTTTGCACAGGTCTCTTTAAAAATTTATGTGTCACTTTAAACCAGAGCCCTTTGGTTTTCTTTCCGTTTCTTTTTTTTTTAAAGAATCAACAATTACTTTTTAAAGAATATTGTTGCCAAACTATGTGAAGAAAAGCGCAAAAAGCTTTGTGATCAATCAAAAAATAAAGCTTTATGCTCGATAGGCCAGCCAGGTTCAACAACTTGGCATGGTATTATGCTTACAACTGAATATAAAAGTGATAAATTTGATACAACAATTTCATTATCTATCATTAACAAAACGTTTGTTATTTAAATAACATCTGTGATATAAAAAATTGAATAATGAAATTTAAATAAATTATAAAAAATATTTCAGATACCAACTAAAAGATATAACAAATTTTACAATCGAATTTGGAAGGAAAGAGGAAATTACAACATATATTCATAAAATTCTTACAAATGCAAGTTAGTAACTAATAAATATAAGAAAATAAAATCATAATTTAAAAATAAGGAATAGACAACTCTCGATATAATGGCCCCTAGTTCAAACTAAATATCGAGAGTTGACTGTTGAGTCCCAAAAATATCAAGGATTGGATATGATTTACACAAAAAAGATACCTGAAGTAAAGATATTTTATCCGCTCAACCTACTAAGAACTTTTCTTTTTTGATCTATCAATCAAAAATGACTTTCTGACTAATCGACCTTACGTTTAAAAATGAATCTGGGAGTTCTTGTACCCAAAATCATTGTTTACTATAGAAGTTTTAACTTTTAGAAAAATACTCTAAAGAAGAAGAAATAATCTTCAAAGAAGATATAGAACTTAAAAATGAATATTTATCAAATGTTGATAGTGGTGCATATCTGCATAAATATGTTGGTTTATGGGCACTTGGATTGGATTTATTACCATCAAGTGCTCAACGAAATCTGCATCTGTTTGTTTATCGAGGATGTGGCTGTGCAATTGATGTTTGGGTATATTTTAAAATTTAAAAATTAAAAGGACACACTTTAGATTAAAGAATTCCGGATGCCTTGGTATGGTCGAGTTGCATCGAAACACACCAAGGCTTCCGGGATTCGATAAGTTTGAACAAAGTTCCCAAGTACATGATTCACCCCACCCTTCTGATGTAATTGAAAATAATTAAATTAATATTATTAAGTTCAAACACCCCAACACACAAGACTATTTTGTGCCTATATTAAACAAAAATGCGACATCTGATGTAGTGGAATCATTTAATATGCATTGTTCAAAAATACATACAAACGAGAACATTTACTCATTAAAAAATTTAAATGATCAAGAGAAACTTGTTAGATTTACATTAAGGACAAGTACAAAAGGAAGCTATGGAGTAGTTCAATTCTTGAACGAAAAAAATCGAGTAGTTATTGGAATTAAATTTTACCAAGGTGATATCGTGTTTGAACTACAGACGGTAGAATTTTAGAATGAATTACATCTAAAATTTACGGTACCCCCCAGATTTACTGCCTTTTTAAATAAATTTAATCCTTGACCATTATTTTCCTTTGACCATTTTGTAAAGGAGAAAAGAAGGAAGGAGAAGAGAACCGAAAAGTACCAAATTTACTTCCTGGGGGAGGACCTCCTCAGTCCACTGGGAATCCAGGGGTAGAAACCCATGTAAATGTATAAAACAAGATAAAATGCAAGCCTTAGGCATTACAAAATTGCCAGATATAAGGCGTATTACTTATAAAACTTCATTAACCCTTAGAATTCGATTGGACTCAAAATTTGGATTAAAACCAAAGGTTTTACCTGATTCTTTATTTGTAGTCGGATCGTGGATACTGGACGACAAATCACACGAAAGTTTCTAATATACAATTCGCTTGGGAAAAAATAAATGTGAAAATATTCTTAGCCAAATATTATGTTTCAACAGAAATTTTGAATGTTCCTTTTGCCCCTATTATCAATAACTTTTGGCCACCATCTTGGTTTGAAGGAGGATTTTGGAAAAAATTTAAACAAATAAGAATGAGAATTGAGGGGGATTTTCTTCTAATTTCACCTGTTTTTATTGAAAATAATAGAGAAGGCATCTTTGATGTAATTTTTATATAATAAAAAATAAATATTTTTCAGTATTTTCCCTGTTTTTTATCATTCCGGTTATGCCTTATTTTTAGCATTTCCTTCCATCTCGAAAAATAAAAATTATTTTTTAAAAATTATTTAATACAAATCTTTTAAAATTTTTATAGCCAAATCCAGTGCCATATTCTTTAGAACTCGAGGGGATAGAAAACTATCTCTCTACTACATTTCGTTTTTTTTGTAAAATCAAGGACAATGCGAACAACTTTTCCATAAAGTTTATGTATGGGGTGGAGGAAGAAAATGATTTTGGTAGTATTTTTAATTTTCAAAAATTCAATTATTAATGATTTTAAGTTGGACAGACTGTATATGGCTTGATTGTTGATTTTAATCTAAATGAGACTAGGACATACACAAAAAATGTAGGTAAAAACATATAGGAAATTTATATAAAATCGACTCCGGTTATTAACCCTGGATATGACTCCTTCGGATATAAGACCACAAATGGCCGTATATAAAGCCGTATATAAAACTTCCTGGGGGGGGGGGTATTATACCTTATCTTATTTACTCATTGGAATGTATCCTTAGACTACTCAGCAAGTAAATGTTATGCTAGCGAATCAGGATCACGAGGTCTTCTTTTCCCTTGAAAAATTAACGAAAGAGCACAATAATCAAAAATAATAATTTTAGAGTGTTGAAAAAGGAAAAGGTTCAAAATCGAATAATATTACAATATTTGAAAAAGGAAAGCCATTTGAATGTAAAATAACTGCAACTGCAACCGGAAGAAAGAATAAAAATACAAAATTTGATATTGAGGTGAACGGTAAAATGTTAAATGAAAGTCAGATTTTATCAAAATTGCCAAATTGGATGATGTATTTTATCAAGGTACTTGAACTTATAAAAACAAATATTATATTAAAATTTAGACTAGTCTCTCCGGGGAATAAATTCCTATAGGTTCCTTTGAGGGCAATATACTGTCTGTAGTTACTTTTTTCATATACCGCTCCCCTCCCTATTTGAGTCACAAAATTAATCCCTTCCTTCCTGCCAATCAAAAGTGAGAGATTACTTTTCCTGTCAATCATAAGGAATAATGAGAAAGAATTACTGGGAGAGAGTAAATGTTGACTTTTTTAAAATTATTTCACAGGTTAGTACAATACTTCTGCATTCGGGACCTGTGGCCAGTTGGTCTTGTTACATGCGTTAGCCTATTCAGTCAAATTTTTGGCTTTATCTATAAAATTCTTTCCTAATTTATGTTGTAATCATTTATAGGAAGCCAAAATTTGAAGAATAGGCCAACGCAAGTATCAAGACCCACTGGCCATAGGTCCCGAAATGCAGAAGTATCGTGATGATAGTTTATTTTTATCCATTCATATTCTTTCTGAAAGTACCGACACAACAACTAGAAATTGTAACTTTGGTTATGTCTGGTACAGATACCTGTATTAAATTTAGAAAGAATCTGTATTGTACAGATTTAAAGTAAATCAACTTAAGATGGATGGTGATATCAAACTTTTGGAGTATCAACAACTTAATGGTCAAGAGATTACACCACCTAATCGTAAATATGTAAAAAATTTATCTGAGTTAAAAAGTTTTGGAACAATTTTCTGTTTTGAGGGAAATATTCTAAATAGAGAGGAAATGAGTAAATACAATGCTTCTTTCATTAGAATACACATTAGTCAAGATTCATATCCTGCTGATGGGATTTGTAAGAATTTTAGTATTATTGAAGTTGGGATAATTTTATTATTTCAGATCCTAATACAGTGTTAGTGCTCACCTTCTTTTTTAACTCTGATAAGTACATCTTTAATGGTGAAAATTTTACTTATGACAATGGAAGCGATTCTTTTTTAATCATGAATAGTCGCTTAACTAGCGAAAAAAATTATACAATGGATGAATATCGAAGGAATCCCATTGGGCAGCCTGGGTTGCCTGTAGTTATGTTAGTTTACGTTGATAAAAATTATATCAAAATTACTGTCAATGGGGGTGATTTCATCTATTATAAACACAGACTTCCTTCATGGTCCATCAACAGTATAGTGGCGAGTTTTTTCAATTCTTAACCTAACATACAGTAAATTCTGAAATACAGTCCCGGAGATTTTAAGTTACAACCATCTTTTAAAGGGAGCTGTATTTAAGGGGGGGGGGCTTTATTTTAGATTCACAGTAATTAAGTTGTTTGCAAATTGACCTTATAAGCCAGATTTTGGAAATTTCGGAAATCATTCGGTACCTGTACTTCTCTGTACTAGTTAACCGTAAACTAATTTACTGTCCACTATTTATTGAAGTTACTTTTAAAATCTCTGCTCTTCTCGGCTCGGTTAAAAATTTTTGGCTCTGGGTCGGTTCTAAGTTAAACAATTCTAAAAAAATTTCAGATCAAAGGAGGCATTAAAGACATAGTTTTTGATGATGAAAATAACAAGTTGAATAGTTGTAGTAGAATTAACCAGAAGTTGGAACAACAGAAGTTAAACCAATATACTTTGCCCTATAATTTATTTAGAGTGCAAAAGCGTTTAAAAAATGGAAATGAAATTATTATCAATGGCATAATAAAAGAAACTTTCGAAGATATTATTATCAATTTTCTGCATGGAGCTATTAAAAGGGACGAAGAAAGTCCGAATTTTACTTTGTTTTTTGTAAATATATAAATTTTTGTTTAGTTGGACATACCATCTTACACTTGAATATTACAAGCAAATGTTACACAGTAAATTCTTACACTGTCGGTATTTAACAAATTTACTAGAGATTGAGATTTTTTAAAAATTCTGGGCCTGGATTTTTGTGTGATTTATTGACCTGGGCCAGATTCTTTGCCTGGAGTTCATGGGAAACCCAGGCCCAGGAAAAATCCAGGAAGGTCGAAAAATGCCTGGGCCTGTACAAAAAACTAACTGGATCCAGAAGCGTTAGCTTACTGAATTTTCGGGAACTACGGCCTATGGGTCTGGGAAATATCTTTAACTTTTTGTTTAAACATTTTTCCATTTTATAAACCAACCTAAACAAAAAATATTTATGTTTAGCATTCAGTCTGAAATGTCCCTTCCGCGTGGGGGATGGGGAGAGTTTTTCTTTAATAAATTTTTATAGAATGGAACTTGGATACATATATGCAATAATACTAAAATCAAAGCCAAATCTAAATGTAATCATTACCAAAAGTTTAAATCAAACCATATTAGAGTGAGTATTGTGATTAAAAATAGTTGGATGTTTTATTGTGCAATAGAAACTAAAGACGATATAATTGAATTGAATGATTATGTTGTTATTCCTTTTGAACTGACACAATATATTGAGGTGAGGACTAAATCAAATTAATTATAAATTAGTTTTTATATGTATGGATTAACTCCCAGAACCTGGAGAAACTAACTATTTTTATTTTTTTATCCTCTATACAATCAACCCCCTCTATAAGTTGATTGTATCAACAAGCCCCCTCTAACAAAGATCTATAAGACTGGGCAGGGCTGGACGCAACTTTTTCATTTAGTGTTGATCTCAAGGGGTTTGAAGCATTGACCCTGATTCAAAGCCCTCGACTCCGATATAAAAAAATATTTTTCTGCAATGACCACTAATTACGGCCGTTGATCACAAAAAACCTTTAAAAATTTTAAAAAAGAAAAATAAATTAATTTGAATAAAATTAATTTTTTTTAAGGTTAAAGGACTTAATAAAACAAAAGATTATGATCTTATTAATTTGAAATGACAGATATTTGTTAATATTTTTTTTAGTTTAAATCATAATTTCATTTGTATCTTTAATTTTAATAATAAAAGTCTATTAATTTTTTCATTTTTAATTAACACAAACAGTTATTAAAAACTGCCCCATAATTACGAGTTATGACAAAAAATTTTAAAATTAAGAAAACATTTTCTGCCTTTTTATTTAAAATTTCCACATGATTTCCCAAATAAATCGAAAATTTTCCTTACGGGGCAATAAAAGTTAAATGATCATTACAATAATTTTCCATTCCTTCTATACTTTTCCCGTATAGAAGGAAAAATTTAAATGTCTGAAATTCAGGTGCGTAAAAACTGTTTAGTTTTTGGAGATTAACTAGGTTGTTATCCGCGAGGACGGCGAGGCTAAAAATTGTAAAACGGGGTGCTTCAATAAAAGGTAATGTGGGGTAATCACGGGGAGTAAACGGATAAACGGGGATGGGTAACAATCCTTGTATTTCTGTATAAATAAGAATTAAATTATCATTTAAGACCAATTCACCATTGGGCTTATAAAATTTTCAATTTTTAATAACAATTTGCTTTAATTAAAATATTAATTTTATAATAATAATATAGACATATAATATATTAAAAGATTAGACAAAAATAAATAAATTGAATTTAAAAATTTTTAATAATTATTAATCCTTCAAATTTTTTTGTATCTATTTTCTCTTCTTCAATTAAAAACTTCCCATCCGAATGATTAAAAACACTAAAATAAGTTCCATAAATTTTTTCTTTGCTTCCTTCAGTTTTTTTGAACTCTTCGGATTTTAGTGCGACAATAATTTCATCATTTGTATCAGGCAAAAATTGGAAGGCAGAAAAACCACGTGGTGTGCGTTTATATGAGCCAATGCGTTTAGACTTAAAAAATAAAATATTTACAATCAACACCTCTATACAGTCAATTCCCTCAATATTTTTTTTTTTGCGTCCAGCCGTGTCACGGCTGGACGCAAATTTTTTTCATCCCCTTTCCGCGTCAAGCCCTGATCCGGGTGAAGAACGACTATATAACTATATTTGGAACGGAAATTTTAGTTGGGAACTTCGAAGCCGTTCATTATACGGAGAGTTCACTAAAGAGGGAGTTGACTTTAAAAATGATTTTTTTTTAATATTTTAATTAATTCACCGTAATATTATTAAAGTTTTCATCAGCAATTAATAAATAATTTGTTCCTTTGTAATCTGCTTCTTTATGATCATAACCCTTATTTGAGGCATATCTAATTATTAAAATAATTTTAATCAAAATATAATAAAACCGAGGAAGAAAGAACCATTTATTGTGAATATCTGACCATTGGACTGCTTCTGAATATTTTAATTTTTATTAGGTAGATTAATTATGTAATATTTTTATATTTTTCGTATCAAGGTTATTTTGTTGAAATTAGACAAGAAATGGAAAGAGTTAGCAGAAATTTGGCCTTCTGGCATCAATATAACCTTCCACGCTGACAGCGCTTTCTGACAGCTCACACCTTTGCACTGAGCTAATTTGCTTTCACTCATATACATTTTAAACCCTCTTCTAAGCGATTTAAATGCTAGCCAGCTGGTTCCCCCTACAAAATCTTTTCAATCTCTCAACAAAGGTACCCTTATACCCTTTTCGGGGAATTTTTGACTATTATTTGAAGATTATTCTCTTCTCTCGCCACCTCATTCTCTATATTAACCAACAGTGTAATTTTATTCTAATACCGTCAAGTTACAACACTCCTTGCTAATATAGGGAATGAATTTCTAAAGGTCAACTCTTTAAACAATATTTAATTATTAATAAACATGCCATGACTAAAATAACCAGGAAAGTATAATCCAGAAGCATTACGAAGTTTGTCATATTTTTCATACCAATTAATTTGCTCAACATGTGCATTTGAGTTAATAACCTTTTAATTAAGAAAAATAACTAAAAAATATTTTATTCAAATAATTCACGTACAGTAATACACATTTTACTACGACTCACAACATGTCCTGATTCGTTCATATATTCTGGAAAATAAAAACATTTATCAATGTAAGATACTCTCCATGCCCTAAGGCATTCCTAACAGGATGTTTTCTCTATTCTATTTATTATGATAAGCAGCTATCTTTTTTGTACTTTATAATGCGATTTAACTGCCTGGATCCAGTGCTTTGAAATTTTGATTTTGGTCGTGCTGGTAATTCTTACACATGTTTTAAGACCGAAAATGTCAAAAATTTTGTCAAAATTTTTTTCACAAATTCTTATTTATTTTTAATTAAAAAATATTTAAATTAATTTATTCACCTGTCCCTGTAGAGCCAATATACAACTTATCATCCTTTACAGTCATCCATTCACCTTTAAAAGGTTTTGTTGTATTACCATCTCCTTCTTTTAAATGAAGCCATTCATCCAATTTTGTAAAATTATTAATTCTTAAATTATTTGATTATTTTTAAATTGAATAAATAAATATAGTTACTTATATAAAATTCCAGTTTTGTCATCAATTGTGAGGTAACTTTTATCAAAAGATACCAAATCGGAAAGCCTTTAATTTTTAATAATTTTAATTTAAAACAAATTAAAATTTTTTAATTAAAATTTTTTACAAATTAAAATTTCAATTTTAAATTCACTTAAGATTTTATAGCCTTAGGCAACCAAATTACTCATAATTTATAAAAATGGAATTAATGTTTACCAGGTACATGTCGGTAGAGGAAACGGAATGATAGAATTAGTAAACGAATAAAATCAAACGAGTATTCTTATATAACTTATATAGTATTCTTATATATTCTTATATAACTTATTTAAACTAAATAAGCCCCCTCAAGATCGAATATAGCATGAAGATCTAAACAGTCTTAAAGAAAAAAGTTAAAGAAAAAAGTTAAAGAAAAAAGTTATGGGAAAAAAGGGGCCAGGAGAATGTCCGAGTCCGACACCCTTTATTCTAGAAGAACTACATTATATAACATACTCCATCGCCCTTTTAGACATATTGTATCTACAAAATTCTTTATATTCACTATTCCATTCAACCGTTGCAGTGAGTTTTTTTGGATGAAAATACAAATCACCAAAAGCTAATAAACTTCGCCATGTATTGGTTTTATTAACTTGACTGTCTTCATCCATATCAGTGACAATAGCAATTCTATATTTAATACTTCCTTCAGCAGGGGGCAACTTAAATTTTATTATAAATTATCTCTTTCATGGGATAACATTAAGATTGTCCCGTGGGGAGGTCATTTTCTCCTCATTTTAACCAAAAAGACTGTTTTTTACAAAAAAACAGAAAAGACTTATTTTTGGCAGGTGTCTGCAAATGTCCTTCCCCGCCCCTTACATCAGTGTTATTTTTTGTGGAAATCATGACAAGCCTACATATGCTAAAACTATTCTTTTGAAGGCTAATCATTTTTTATTATTAAAATTTTTTTAAAACGTACATTTCCAATATTATTGTTTGGTTTGTTTGTGCTTGTTAAGCCTTGTTTTGTAGCCTTAAATTATTTTAAATGATAAAATTTAAAGTTTGGAATCAAAATTTAAAAATATTAATTAATTTACTAAAATACCTTAAAATTTGGACATTTGTCAATATATGACCAGAAAAATAATCGTTCACCCTTCATTGCTTGGTTACTTTTATGTGCCATTATATCCAATTTTAAACCCAAAAAACTAATATAATCATCAAGTAAAGGTTCTGGTTTTTGTTTTTTAATAAATTCTTTGTCAGCTGGACTTTCCTCGATAATCTTTTCTTAAAAATAAATATATAAATTTAAGTCATAGTTATAGTTACATCCTAATTGCTCAACTCATGGGTGCACTTATAACCGGAGTTTTCTTATATCCCAGTTTTGATTGAAAACTCTTCCGTGGACGGACAGTGATTAGAAAACATTTTTATTATTTTAGGGTTTCCTTTTTTTTCAAATACAGGGAATTTTATTATCTCAATGTTACTTTTATTGCTTGATAAATTTAAAAATAATTCTCTTTAATAACTCACTCACTTTTAAGTTTATCATCCTTACCAAGGAGGAAATTAATAAGTTCAGAAGCTTTAATATTGCATAAGAGTTTTTCTCTGTAAATATTTATAAAATTTATTGGTATTCTCGATTTTCCAGTTGTTCTACAGTATAAAGATTTCTTCCAGTTCCCTTAGGCTTTTGTTCCACTGTCCCGGTTTCGGAAAAGGTATCGAGAGATTCCAATCTTCCGTTTCCCTTCTTTTTCCTTTCCCATTGTTTCAGTTTCGGGAAAGGTGGAAATAGAGGATATTGGGTAGGATTCACCTATTTATTGATTTTAGAAAAAAATTTCCACTAACTTCTCTGCAAAGATATCTGCTTCAACTTTCAAACAATTTTCCCTTTCCTCCATTATAACAAAGCCACGCCATTCTACATTTTTCATTTCTTTAAGCTCGGGTGATCGTTCAGATTCCAAATTAAGGCATAATTGACTTTTACTTTTCATTGTCATTTCAAAACGTTTATTAGGTTTCCAAAGGCTTTCAGAAGGTAAAATGAGATGGCTTGAATAGCAGACTAATATTCTGAAATTTTTTTTGAATACTCCTTTAATTTTTAGAAAATTTTTAAGTCCATTTTCAACCAATTTTCCTGCTTTGGCTCATTTTACTTATAGTAATATAAAAAATTATTTCTTACCCATAACATTCTTTTATTTTTTCAGTAGGTATTTTATACAATGGAATATTTTTCTCTTTAAAAACAAAAATTTTGTTTCCTTTGTTTTCATCAGAATAAATTAAGATAAATAATATAGAAAAAATAAATGATAAAATGAACAAAAATTTTTGTAAATTATTAAACATAAATATTTATTAAAAATCTTAATTTAAATTTATTTTATGTAAATAAAAAAATTAATTAAGAATCATGACCCTCCCTTTTTTTTATATTATACCTGTAAAAAAAGAATAAAACTCTCTAATTTTATTTTTAATTAAAATTAAATTTTTTAGCTATTAAAGCAGTTAAACAGTTTTTTATTAGTATGTGTATTTTATTAAATATTTATGTAAAAATATTAAAATAATTCGGTGATTCATATAAATTATATATTTAAAATTGAAATAAAAAAATAATATTAAAAGATATTATCTATAAAATTAAAATTCATTTTTTATATAAAGCCAATGTTCTGCAAGCCGTAGAGCGCTTAAATAAACTTGCTTAAATTAATCTGACGAGTGAGTTGGTTGTAGTTGAAATTCGATAGAAAATAAAAAAAAATTATTTTAAAATTTTACAAATTTTACAATTCAGCAACCAGTCAGTTTCTTTTTAATTTTACTCCGATCCCCCTGTCTCCAATACTCCTTTTTTAAAGTAAATTTAACATTTCGATTTAACATCAGTATAGACTCCCGTTATAGCACTAAATCATTTAACTAGTTATTGGGGTTTTACTGGCCATACAGACATTCCGTTTCTGCATACCTTATATTCCTGTTGGTATAATAGGGTCGACTTTACGTATTATATTTTGTAACTTTCAACTAGTATATGGATAAACATTAAAGAGAAAAAATTATTTTAACAAAATGTCAGGATTCTTTATCATTTTTAAAAAGAATTGTAACAAAGTAATTGTAAGAAGAATTGTAAACATCAACTTTATATTTGTAATGAATCTATATTTGTAATGAATTTCTCATAAAATAATTTCATTCATGTATTATAAATATTTTATTCAACTCAACATAATCATTCTTATTTTCAATTACTTTCATTATCATCACTATCTTGTTGATGATCACTCACAGTGTTGTCAGCTGGTTGTTGTTCACTGCTGCTGGAACGAGAAAAAGGGCGAGGGCAACATCCACGTGGTGGTGGGCCAAGGATTGAAGGAAGAACCAATGGAACTTGTTGACGAACTTCAGGAGTTGCTTGTCTTAATGCTTCTTTAATTTGTTGGCACTCGGCTAGACGAGTTATACTGTCATCCTGACGAATGGTCTGCAAATTAAAAAATTAGTTTTGGTTGACATTTTGTTTTCGACATCTTGGCAAAAATTTTATAATAATTTGAAACTGACCCAAAGTTGGTTAAATAACTGCAAGGCTTGCCCTGTCAGATTTTGCACAACTCTATCATGGAATTGTTGAGCATCTTGTTGTATTTGCGCAGTGAAATTATTGTAGGGTTGCTTAAATAGAATGTTTTTTTATAATTAACATTTCAAGAGATTAAGACTCAAATGATTAAAATTTCAAAATAAAATATTAAAAATAAATTATTTTTACCAAAATTCCCGCATTCTGTGCCCAGGATTGCAAGTTAGTTTTAATTTGTGCCTTTGTAGCATTTGGATTACTCACAATATCAATATATTGACTAATTTGTTCTCGAGTAATATTATTAATAAAAGGTGGTAGTAAATGATTTTTAATTCCTCTAGGACCACCAAATCCAAAAGAAATGGTTATAGCAAAAAAGGTAACAAATAAAATCAGAGAGAAAAATATTTTGGACATTTTTAGGAATTTATTTGATTTTATTTGATTATTTTATTTTAAAAAGGAAATTTTGTTTTGAAAATATTTGTTATTTCTAAGCGTTTTTATATTAAAACTTTTTGTGTTAAAGGATTAAAAATAAATTTTTTCCAATTTTTTGTCAACACGAACGGGTGTGGCCAATGATGTAAATTGGATGAATCATAAATATTATTACATTGTTATTCAAATAAAGGATATTAATTACCTCATCGAAAAATGCATTTTTGGTAAAAAGTTGTGACCCTGTACAGTTGAGTCTCAAACATATAACTAATAAATGGATGAACATATTGAGAATATTTTTATATTAATTCGATAGAGGAGGAAATTTACTACAAAATTAACTGAAAATCATTATTTTAGATAAACATATTAAAAAAGATATGCCCAAAAATTCAACTTCATTTTTTATAATCTATAACAATGACTATTTATTATTGTTTTTCACTATTCAAGGAAAGGTCAATTAAAATTTTTTAGTTTTGTCAGCTGTTTGAGAGATTTACATTAAAATACAATAAATTTAAAAATTACCCCATCCAGTAAGGGTGAGATAATAGTTATACAATAAAAAGAAAGTGCTAGTTTCAACAAGTTTTTAAGCTACATCTTTTTTTTTCGTATTTAATTTAATTTTTATTTTCTAGATAATTTATTTCTCTATCCAACAATATTAAAAAATATATTTAATAATTATTTATTCACAAGTTAAAAGGCTAATACTCAACCGAACCTTAAATTTAACTACAAACTCCTCTAATATTTCAAAAAGTTTTAATCTCCCCAATAAAAAATTTTTTTTATTAGAAAATGGAATGTTATAAGTATTTAAAAATAGCCTTAGATTGAGTAAAGTTTATAGTTTTTACATATTTATTTGTTTGTTTAAATATTTACATGAAATATGAGTAATTGCATTGACTAACCTCAACTATGTTTTACGTCACTAATCCATTGTTTAAAATTTTTTTATTTTTTATAGCATGATATTCCTTTTAACGATTACTAAATTTTTAGATTTTTTTCGTTGTTTGGTTTTTAAAATAAATTTTTCTATTTTTGTGTTTTAATTGGGATGATTAAATTTATAAATAGAAAATAGATATGAAGAAGATTAAATTTTCTAAAATAATAATCACCAGAGATTTGTCGAAACTAAAAACTAATCGAAACAAGAAACGAATAACGAAATTTTTTCATTAAATTTAATCACCCCTCTCCAATAGTAATGCATCTTTAGGAGAAGAGTAGATAATATTACTGACACAAGATAGAGCAAGGGACTTAAATGGATTCCACAATTATGTTTCAGGATAAATTCATATTTGCGAGATACTTTCTTTAAATCAGTAAATGAAACACTAACAAAAATAATTAAAAGAATTTAATATGAGAATATAAGGTTTTCTTACTGTATTATTTAAGGCACCGAAACGACAAGACATTTTCTCAAAAATTTAATTTAGTCTGTCCGTTTCGGTGCCTTGAATAACTATAGTAATAAATGTTAGGTATGTGTTAGAGAAGGGCTTTGTATAAAAGCCCTTAGTCAAGTTTAGTATAAAAGCCAGTGTCAGCGTCAGTCTATTCGGATCATACTAGCCCGGCTAGTCCCTGATCTCCTTCGTCTGTTCCTTCCCCATCTCCACCATCACTTCTATTGTTATTATCTTTGTGATAAAGTGTTGTGCTGCACATCGACTTATTGGGACGTAACAGTGGCGCGGTCGTGAACACAGTGCGAGCAGCAGTCGACAACAAGCACAACAGTAGCAGAAAGGTACGACAACAAGTGCAGTGTTGGAAGTGAGTGATGGCTGGATTTGTGAGGCTTGGACAGAAGTCGTAATTTAGTGATCGGCAGGGAGCGAATTTTAGTGTAGTGCGCAGTGGACCTGAGATTTAGTAGTGACCAAAAAAAGGACTCAGTGAAGAGTGCCAGTGGTCGGAAGTTAGAGGTTGAAGGAAACCTAGTGGTCCTGAGAGTGCGCGATTATTCGCCGATCAAGTCGGACAGTTGATGTCCAGTGATTAGTGAGAAATGAAGTTAGTAAAGCTGGCATTTGGCAAGAGGTAAGACCAAGTGTAAGACCAGAGAGTAGAGAAGAAATGGCATTCGGCAGTGGAGTAAGACCGAGTATAAGACCAGTTAGTTTAGTTGAAAAAGAGATTGTAGTTCTGGCATTCGGCAGTAGTGTAAGACCAGAGAGAAATTGTTGAGAAAAGTGTTAGGCCGTAGAGCCATTGAAAAGAGAATTTTGAGTTTTAGTGAAGTGCGCTGAGGAGATTGTAGAGAGATTATTAGTGAAAAAGTAGTAGTCCAGCGCACAGTGGAGTCATCTCAGACTTAGTGTAACTAAGTTTAGTTAAGTGATCGATTGTACCTGAGTCTGTGACAAAGGGCAGGATGTATTGACATCCTTTGAGTGGTTTGTTAGTAGATTAGTATTGAAGTTTAGTATTGAAACCACGAGCCAACTAGTCCAGTACACGGAGAAAGTACACTTAACTGCTCACTAGCAGAATTGTTAGTGAAGTGAGTTTGACATCCAATGGAGGATTTTAGTGAGAAGTGAAAAGAGTGAAATTGCATGAGTTGAAAGTTTAGGCACAAAGATGAGAAAATGAGAGTTGAATGTAGTGCCAAAATGCAATTTAGTGAAGTCACAAGACACCAGTGAAAGTGTGAGTGACGCTTCTGGATAAGCAGTGCCGTAGGACGCAAGGACGATTACCAACGCAAGGACGATTACCAGCAAGAACGTGCGTTTGCCCTGTTCAGATCGTGCGTTTGCCCTGTCCGGATCGTTTGCCATGTAGAGCCTGCTGCCAGAAGAAGGAATATGTTAAATATGATAATATTGTTGTTTTGTAAAATTTTTTGTGTATTGTATTGTTGTATTGTAATTTTGATTTTGTTGTATTCCTTTTGCCCCATTGTTCCCACATTTATTTGTATTTTGTTTGTTTTGTTGACGATATTGTTAGTGAGTGTATTAGAGACGCTGAGGCTTTTGAGACACCTCCTATTGAATTGATAGCCTTTGAGGTTATAGTGGCACATTGGAATTGAGTTATTGTTAACCATTGTGGTTAGAGTGCCATTTTGAAAGAGTGAAGATCCACCTTTTTCAAGGGGGGAGGTGTTAGGTATGTGTTAGAGAAGGGCTTTGTATAAAAGCCCTTAGTCAAGTTTAGTATAAAAGCCAGTGTCAGCGTCAGTCTATTCGGATCATACTAGCCCGGCTAGTCCCTGATCTCCTTCGTCTGTTCCTTCCCCATCTCCACCATCACTTCTATTGTTATTATCTTTGTGATAAAGTGTTGTGCTGCACATCGACTTATTGGGACGTAACAATAAAACTTTATAATCTCACTTTATAAAAAATTATAAGTTTTTTTTCAACAAATTTCTTTTCATCATATTTTTTCATAAAAATCTCATTTTTTAGATTTCAAAATTTTTTTTGACATTTTTTGTAAACTTTTTCTTATTAATTCTAATAAATTTAAAATAATTAAAATATTCTGTAAATATTAATTATTTTTAAATTTTTAAACAAAAAATATTTTTAAATATGATCAAGAGAATCAAAATGAAATTTTGAATTATTCGTTGTCCACGCCTTTCTTGCGTTTTCTGATTTTTGTTTATCTTTTTTATTTATCATTGAATCCGAAACTAAATTGTCAGCATTAGTAATTGATTTACCCAAATTATTCATTGGCATATTATTGTTGTTGTTTTTCTGATTTTCTTTAGGTAGTTGGGCTTCGTTGGTCTAAAAATAAAATTTAATTTTGAGAAAATAGGCTGGGATTTGTCGCCTAAAACTGATAACGTAATAACGAGAGTCGAAAATAATTTAAACTTTTTCTTCATCTATTGTAGACTGTGATTTTTATACAATCAACTTCCTCTATAGTGAAAGTCTCCCTATAAGGTCTCTACTCTCTAAATACTGAAACTCTCATTATAGTGAACTCCTCTATAGCCCCCTATGTTAGACTATGGGAAACGGAGACAGATCTTCGCCTATTAACCACGATCTACGTTTTGATCTGTGCCATAATAGAGATCGAGACCTCTTGGCGAGATTCTTTGCATTTTCTTAAAAAAACCCGACAATCCTGCTTTAACCAATAATTTTAGATAAAATTAAAATAAAACTAACAAATCCAGCATTATTCACTCCATTATTTCCTCCACCATTTCCTGTAGTATCTCCAACTCTTCCTTTATCCTGCCAATCATCAACACTTAAACAACCCAAAATTTCATAAACTCTTTGACGAAAATCCTTAAAAAAGAATTTTTAAGTTTAACATTTATGCTTTCTTACAGCTTTGAGGACAAGGTAGATAAATAGGTTTACAGAACATTTAGCGGCAATCATCCAATTGGCAGGGTCAGACAAAGCTATGTTTAGCTAGAATGTTTAAAATAATCTTTTTCATTTTACTTTAACTTACTCTCCCAAACCAAGCAGAAACTAACGAAATACCATTAGGTATTGCAACAGTAAGCGTTGACATTATTGAGATCAACAATAAATAGTGAATACGTCTAACTTGTTTTTTCACCTCAAAACGGTTTTCACGTTGCGAGTAAAGGTGGCCAAGACGGCAAAGGGTTATGCAATTGACTAAAAGTCTGAAAAATAATTTTTGAATTTGTTTTATTTGTTAGGGATTGTAGATGTCCGACCGTCCTTACAGCCAAAACATATATCCCCAAAACTTATTTGCACAATAGTGGCGGGCAACTCAGACAAAAATTCTATGGCTGTTTAAACAAAAAAAAAGTAGCGAAAGTCAGCCTTACTAAGTCAACCATACATTCACTTCACTTATTATTAATGTTTATAACTTACGCAATAACAAATCCTAAAACATCAGCCAAATAAACATAAGTTGTATATCCTTTAGTAAATGCAACTTTTCTGCCACAATAAGCTTCTACAGCCCCTTTGTTTCTGTTTAACCAAGCTATTGCATAGGCAGTTGTTAAAGCAATAATTGTATAAAATAGGATGGCCAATGAAGGAATGTTTTGACTTTAATTTAAAAAAATATTCTTATTTTATTTTGTGATAAGAGAAACCCAACTTTTGGAGTTTTAGATACTATTCCATATATTTTCAAATTAAAAATCCTTTCCCTTTTGGTTACCACAGCTCTTGAACATATCCAACTTTATCTTTAATTTTAATAAAATGATGGACGATGAATTGACCCCAGACTTAAATAAACTTATAAAATCCCAACTGTTTTATAATATGTTTCCTGTAAAAGTCAGAAGCAAAAACAGCAACAAATCTTTCAATACTAATCCAAAAAACAATTCCAGGTGGTATTAGAGCTCCCAATAGGCGAAGATAAACAAATGGTTTGCCTGCACATGTCCAAGAGGTCTTTAAATTATTTTTTAAAAATTTTTGAAAACTTTTAAAAAAAAATTTCAAAATCACCTCAATAGGTACTCTACTAGTCTCCATTACTGTAGTAAACAACCCTTTACGCATTAAACCCAAATCCAAAACACCAATACTTGTGAAAAGGTCGGCTAGTGCCAAAAAAGCGAGTAACTAAAAAGATTTACATAATATATTATTTTTAATTTTTTGATTGAAAAAATTATTTTATCATTCTGCCTGTGTTAGTTGATGTTTCAACACTTAGCTTTAGTCAATTTTATTTCTGTTGGGTAGGGGATAGAATGAATACCGTATTTACTCGAATAACTATCCTGGGTAATTGTTTAAGCCTCTCCCTGAAGCTTATAATCAATAGAGATTATTTTAGATAATTATTTATATGAGGGGGTAATTATCGTTTCAAAATGTCCCTGGAGGGTAACTCACGACAATTCTTTTTTTGAAATTATCTGTTTGGATTTCAATATTCTCATAAAAGCTGCTAAAATTTTTCAAAAATTTTCCTTTTCCTGATCAACCTTAATAAAAATGGATAAAAACCTTATTATGTAAAAAGAATTGTTTTGAAGAAATAAAAATGAGTAGAGTAATTGCACATAAAAATGAAGAAATGCAGCCAATCTTTAATTAAATAAATAAATAAATTAATTGAAAATTTACAATAATATCAATGCTATGGAATCTAATCAAAGCAATTAATTGGTTATCATCATATCCACTTGGTCCAGAGTTGGGATCGGAAGGGTCGTTAATATCAGGGGAGGATGATGATGAATTTGACATTTATTTAATAATTTAAATTTTAAGAATTATTAGAAAGATAGTTTTGAATAAATAAAGGGGAAGGGAATTTTTATTAGTTAAAAAAGTAATGGAGTAATAAGACCAGTAATAGAGACCAAAATGCAGAAAAATACCAAATTTTTACACAAAAAAATGCGGAAAAATTTAAAGTATTAAAGTCGCAACGCAAGGAAAATTCGTCATTTTTGGTGCCGCAGGCGAAAATTTTGAAGTTTTAGAGGGATGTATGGAATGAAAATAAATGAAATTGTAGAATGAAATGGTAAAAGAAAAATGCGGAAAAAATGCGAGTAAATGTCAAAAATGTGGAAAATCCTGAATAAAAGTAGTATAAAGGCCATCCATAGAAATTTTCTAAAATTTTCCTTAATTTTTGTTTTATGTTAAATATTAGCAAAAAAAATTTTAAAAAACTCAAATGGAATTTTATATTCGCCAGAGAAAATTTGCAAGATAACTTTTCATAACTTACTCTACCGTATTCTCTCAAGGAATGAAAACCAAAGGACAATTGATAATTTAATCGAAATTATGGAATTTTAAGATTTTTTTAAAATAAAATACTATGTAATATTCTCTTATTTTATAGAAAATAGTAATTGAAATTTAATATTTTAATTATTCCATAAATAGATGGAAAGGTAAAATGAATGGAAAATAAGAAAAGAAAAAAAATAAAAATCCTTAAAAAATATATATTTTTTTGGTTTGCCATTTTTTAAATTACAGGGGAAAGAATTGATATTGTTTTAATAACAACTCAGACAATATTTACATTTTTATATTTGTAAATATTATGTTAGAATAAATAATTGGTAGCAGGTCATACCGCGAGCCCAAAGAACCGCCGGCCTATAACTAAGTTCAAAATTATCGAATCCAGAAAATCTTGATATGGTTCGATTCAACTCGTCGATCTGAATCGAATCATATCAAGGCGTCCCAGATTCGATAATTTTGAACAAAGTTATAGGTCGGCGTTACTTTGGGGTAACCCTAAATAATTGAAGAATAATTAATTGAAAGGAGTTTTTTTAAGTTTAATAAGTTGAAATAGAAAAACAATTTGCCTAAAAACTTAGCAAGATTAAAAGTTTCTTTAAAGTCATGTTTAAATTCAAAGAGCTTTGGTGCAATAAAATTAATTTTTTTTAAATTTTTTTTTGAATTGTTAATTTATTTAAATAATCCTAAAATCTCATATATAAATAAAAGTATTTCCTCTAATTGCAATTAATTTCTAATTTCCTCAATTTTCAATTTTGAAATCTACCGTATGAACCTTTATAATTTTTTTCCTATTTAAAAGAAGGAAGGATCAGGGAAATACTTTGATTTCAAATCTTGGAAATTTTTAAAAGAAATTTTAAACGTTTCTTAGAAGAAAATTTTTTAATTTAGTCATCCTTCTTTTTTGCTCCTTCTTTTTTTGTCTTTTTTAACATTTTTTTTTTCATCATTTTTTTTTTCATCATTTTCTCTTTTCTCTTTTTCTAACCTCTAGTCTTGTAACAATTCATTTACTTTTTCAATAAAAAAATCTTTGGGGTTTTTAATTGCCCATTTTGATTTTAAATAATTATGAGCTTTTTCAATATTAATTTTGTAGCTAAAGGAAAATTTTATTCTTTAAAACATTTTTACCCAAAGTAGCAGGACTTACGGCTATGTGTCCGGGACTATCGGTTAGCTTATTGGTACTATTTTTGTTAGTTATCAGTTTTTCTGGATGCTTAAAAAACTAACCAAAAAGATTAAGCTTCGGGATTTATCGACTACTAAAAATTTCTGAAAATCAATTTAGAGTAACAAATTCCTATTAAATAGACTAGAAATAAATAACAGGGATAGGATCTCATCTGCTCCCGTCTTTCGCCTCCCGCTTTTTATTTTCTTGTTTTTCTCCAGCCTTACGCTTTTTTACAATAAGGAAGGGCTCACCCCTTGTAAATAACAGTACTAAACTATTTCTGTCTAAAAACAAAAGTTTTTCATTAATTAAAGAACCTTTCAGCCTGAATTAACATATAATTACTATAGCTGCCCAAAATCTTGTCGTGAATCATGGAAAAGTTAACTTCTCGGAAAGCTCTATCAAATACCAAAATTAACTCATTATAACTTGTCAATATCATATTTTTAAAGGAATCCAATGTTTCATTCTAAGTAATTTTAAATTAATTAAGAAAATATTCCTTACACGCTATCATTTTCTTTCAGCATATATTTTATAATTTCATCAATTACAATGTATGTACTGTCAAAAAATTCCTTCGCATCATTTGCGATTTTATTAAAGCTCATACTGTGAGTAATTTGTTTTGCCGTTTTTGGTACGTGCCCAAACATTTCCAGATATGGCCTAGGTACATCATCGCCAGTTGAGCTATCACCACCATAATCATTAAACTTCATCTGAGAAGGAATTTTCAAAGCTTCAGAAATATAAAATTGATCATCTTTATAAGGCAAACACAAAAATTGAACTTTGGCAGCAATTGCTTCAATTACTTGCTGGCCATTACAGTTGGTGATTAATATAATTGTACCATTTGCTAAAATTCAAGTGAGAATGGTTGAAAAACTATGTATTTATATTATTTTATTAAATTATCTTCAATATAAATTAATAGAATAAATGAAAAAGATAATTTGGTGAGTAAAGAAAAATAAAGGTCACGTGCCATTAAATTCCCCAATAATTTTTGAAATCTCACCCAATTCTCTTTGCATGTTTGTAATTTTGTAAGATTTGATAAATATGTGAAAATCTCTTTTAAAGTCCTCTATCCTCCATTTCTTTGAAGTTTCTTCCAAAATCAATTCAAATTCATTACTTAAATCGCAATCATAAATAAAATCCAAATGTTCATTGTCAAATTCAAGACGGAAAAATGCATCAAGAAATGTTGCCAAAAGAGATTTCCTTTTTCCATCATTATCAACTATTGTAGTTTTTAAAAGTCCTCTGCAATTCTCAACACTCAATATCACTTTATTTCGAATTATATCTTCTTTCTTAATTGAACATAAAATAATTAAAACGTTTAAATATTTATAGAATTTTAAATTAATTTTCTTATATTGTGAAGTTAAAAAATAAGAAATAATTCAAGTAAAGTTGGCAAAATATTGAAAACTAATGACAGAAATTTTGAAAAAGATGGATTTCCATATAATTTTAATCGTAAATTCAAATTAAGACCTTTAATTATAAGATAATCGCCTATTTTTTAAATATTTTATTTATTTTTAAATTAAGTGTTGTAAAAAGAGTAAATACCTCAAAACGTTCAAAAATATTTTGAGTAACTTCCAAAGGAAGGTCCTTAACAATTATATATTATATAAAGAATTCTTTTATAAGAATTAGGCATCGAAGATTTGATTCCTGCCCGGTTCTTAAATTTTCCAAAATATTTTGAATGTTTATTAATTGTAAACTGTTGTGATATTGTAAGGGAGATCCAGCTGGGTAGTTTTAAAACGCGGGGGTTTAATATCTACAAAGAGAAAGCATCGCTCAGTCGGGAGAGCATCTGCAAAGGTGTAAGCGAAGCTTAGCGAGCACTGTCAGCAAGGTCGCAGGTTCGATTCCTGCCCGGTGGCTAAACTTTTGCTAAATGCTTACTATATTAGTTGAAGAAAAATTATGAATATATAAAAATAAACAGTCGGATTGTTATTCGTCGGTTGTGTCTGGTCTGGACAATTTTTAAGATTAATATTTCATCTCCCATCTAATGAATTTTACAATAGCTCAGACATAATAGAAACCATTTTTAATTAAAAATTTTAAATCGACCTTAAAAGTCTTGCCAATAAGTTGTCCCTCTATACTAGGAACAAATTCATTCAAATGAATTCCACCAACATAAAAAACATTTTTTGGTTTTCTTTTATCAAGAGGAAAATCGAAAATTTCATGACTGTTAATAAATATTGCTTTAATCCCTTTGTAAAGACTTCGTGTTGTTGGAATAATATTGCTTTCAGAAAATCTTTGTCCATTATTTAAATACCATTCGTCCTTAATGATATATAAATATTATCTTATGATGGCAAAAAAAAAAAGGAAAAAATGTTCGAAAATTAAAGAGGTTGATGGAATTGTTTTTATTATTTAAAACTAGTTTTCGCCGGAAGTTCTAAATTCAAGTTGCAATAAAAAACATTCTTAGATTCCTATTCCTGAGAAAATTTAGGGTTTCGCGAAAAACTATCCGCAACGCATTTTATAAAATAAAATAAGAATAACCATTTTACGATGAAGTTTTCCGAGATGATTAACACTTTTTATATATTCATTTACTATATTATATTCAATTTCTGTTTTTGTATAATTTTCCCACCATCTTTTATTCCACCAGTCGTTATCGGTAAATTTCGCCAAATAAACTTCTTTAAATAGTAAATAAACACAGTAAAAATTTACTTTAAATTTAGGCTAAGGGATTAAAATATTTGTTAAGTGCTTAAGGTTAGGTGAAAAATAAAAAATAAAAAAAATTGAAGAATGTCGTAAGTTTCCAGCAATTTTAAACAAACCTGGAAATTTTTCAGGAATTTGTTTTCCAGAATAAAAAAGTTGAGTATTGCTAATGCCAAAAACATTTTCAATTTTTACTGCGTGAAAAATAAAAAGTGCCCCAGCATTCATCGTCTCAAAAAATGCCAAATCAAAATTTATAGCTCTCATGCGCTCAATGAAATATTCTCGATAGTACATCTCTTAATTAATAAAGAACAATTTAAGTGTAATAAAAATATTAAAAATAATAACGTTAGAACTCAAATAGTTCTAACGTAATTATTCAAATTACTCTAAAACTTCGCACTGCACCCACTTAACGGGAGAGCGATGACTCGGAAGATATGAGTTCCGCTGGAACAGGAATTTCCCTTTTTTTAATATCGATACCGGCTCGAGATTGGAAACTCTGTGTCGTGACTTATTCAAAAAAATTAAAACCAATTCAAAAGGACAGCAGTATACAAAAGTAACACTCAAAAAGAATTTTGGCTAACGTATAAATTTTAAAAAATTAAAAAAGATCGTTATCGGTATTTGAGAGGTAGTCCGATCTCGATACCGGCACACTATCGTGATTTAGAAAAGTTGGGAGGTTAGGATCACATACCGCTTAACAATAGTTTTTATAAATTTTAACCTATAAAAGTATCGTTTTCAATTTCAAGAATATTTTCGTTTGGTTTGCAATTTCTCTCAATAAATAAATTTTCCTTTTCTAGTTTCTTCATACAAGATTTTAATTTTTTATAAAATTCTCCAGAAAAATTAATAATTTCGTAAGTATTTTGATTTTTAATTTCACTAGTTTCTCTACTCATTTTAAAATTATTTTTCTCAATTTCATATTTAAACAATTGTATTTCTTTTATATTTTTTGTATTAAGAATTAGAAAATGCTGAAAATAAATACCTAGATCGATTTAAATGATTTAAATTATGTGATTTTGTATTTTTTTAAAGGAGGGTAAAATCTAAAATAAATCCCTCTACCCAATAATTAAAATATAAAACAAAAATAAATTAATTTTATTAAAAGGAAAGTTCAACAATTATTTTGAAATATTGGCGGTTAAGAAAATTTTATTCCTTGGGTTTTTTAATTTTTTATTTCAAAATACAGTCGACTCTCGTATAGTCAACTCTCGATAAAGTCAACTCCTCGATATAGTCAACTCCTCTTCAGGTCCCGCCAGGCCCATAACAAGGGAAAATACACTAAGCCAATCTCTCGATAATGTCAACTCTCGATATAGTCTATTATTTTTTCGGTCCCTTCGGGTTGACTATATCGAGAGTCGACTGTATTTGTGTATTCTTTAAGATTTCTTAAATATTAAGAATGAAAAAGCTAGCAAAATGCAGGGATCGAAATTGCTACTTGCTGAAAGTCTAAAAGCCCATTAATTTTGTAGGTATCATGAAAGGTATGCGCCCCAAAGATTACTCTCAACTAATAACCCATCCCCTCCATAATAACTATCCCGGCGTTGAAATAAAAATTACTCATTAAAACAATTAAGGTATATTCCTAAAAATACCTACCACATAGAATTGTTCAGAATTTGCTAACAAATTTGCGAATATACTGTTCATTTTAAATTGCGTTTCATTGAAATTTGATGCAATAAAAAGAGCTAGCTTCTTTCCATTTGAATTATTTCCATCGGAGCTACCTAGGTACTTTTATTATAAAAATAGTTTAAAATAATGTTTAAACTTTTAATATTTTCTGATATTTTTGATTAAATTTATAGAAAATTTATTACTTATTTTATTTCCAATATAAATAATTCTATTTTTTAATTCTTCTAATTTATTATCAGAATTTATTTCCATCCCTTTATTTTTATTTAATAATTCAATTTTATATCCAATCAAATTTAATTCTGACCAATAATTTGACAAAAGTTTTTCTTTAAAACTTTCAATATTTTCTTTTACTTCTCCAATTAATTTCAATTTATTTTTATTTATTTTTATATTATTTTCTAATATAGAAGTTTCAAAATAATTATCATTTTCAATAAAATTTTTCTTTAAAATTACCTAAAAAATTAATAAAATTAACTGAAAAATTAATTTATTTACCTGTTTCTCCAATTTAGGCAATAAATTTTGAACAATTTCATTATTGGCAACTTCAATCACAATTTTCTTTGTTAATTGAATATTTTCAAT
The DNA here is from genome assembly GCA_000172435.1 of Meloidogyne hapla. Taxonomy (NCBI): domain Eukaryota; kingdom Metazoa; phylum Nematoda; class Chromadorea; order Rhabditida; family Meloidogynidae; genus Meloidogyne; species Meloidogyne hapla. The sequence goes on along the minus strand of ABLG01000223.1, from coordinate 41,047 downwards.
GTTTTTCAATAAAAATCTCTCTTTTTGTTCAACATTTTTTAAATAAATAAATTCTCTTTTTTCTTTCCAATCATCTTTTATTTTAATTTCAACATTAATTAATTTTCCGTTACATTTTAAATTTAAATTAATATTTAAATATAAAATAGATAGAATAATTAATTTAATCATCTGAAATTATTTTTTATATTAAAAGTAATGGTAAAATAAAAAAATATATATATTTCTTCTTACATTAATATTTAATTTTTAAAGAAAAATAAAATAATTATAAAATAAAAATAATAATAATTAATTACGTCTATCATTTTATCAAAAAAATATGTAAAATGATAGGATTTCGAAAATAAATTTAAAATAAATTTATTTTAAAGTACAGGTTGTCATATGTATTTCGGTCTCTTTTTTAAGTTTTGCCTTAATTTAATCAAAAGTGTATGGATAAAAAATAAATTGCCGCTAAATTTTGCCTTTTAATATTTCATAACAATAATATTGATTTTGTGAATAAATATTTAAAAATGAATTCATTCCTTTTATTTTTTAAATTAAATTTATTATTAGATTGTTAAAAAACCCAAAATTTCATTCTGATTTTTTATCTACTGTACTAGTAATTTACAATATTAGTCGGCCAATTTTTGACAAAAAATTTATCAAAATCGGCCAATTTTTGAAAAATTGCAGAAAAACCTACACAAGATTTATTTGTATTTATACAAAAATTTTCTAAAGGTGAACGTCAAATATATATGGAAATCGATATTTTTTCCTGAACTAGGAATGTCATGAAACGTTTAAAAAACATGTTTTTAGCTTGGTTTGAAGCTTCTAGGATGGGTTTTCATTTCCATATTTTGAGGTTTCATCCATATTTCGCCATTTTTTTTAGTAATTTAGTCAAAAATTTTGGCTTTTTTAAGAAAATTTATGAATTTCACCCATATTTTGGCAAAATTTTGGAATTCTATCCATATTTTTCATAATTTTTAGACATTTCAATATTTTTTTCATTATTTTACACTTTTTAATTTTTTAACATTTTAAAATATTTTTTCCGAATATTTTCATCCATATTTTGGAATTTTTCGTCCCTATTTTTGACGTCCTTATACATGAATAACGGAAATCTATACACTTTATCACACGCTTAATGTATGGCGCTATGACAATAGGCAATAGGACTGAAGTACGATTGGACTGATAGATAATTGGACTGAAGACCATTGGACTGAAGACAATTCGACTGAAAAGTTTTATTTTTACAAAGAAAAATATTTCAATGTATTTAATGATACATGTTTGATCGTTCATAACTTTTTAGATTATGATACAATCTGAATAAATCTTATATCATTCGAAAGCCCTCGATAAGCAGAATCTTTTTTCCAACTGGACTTATAAGCTCCGATCGATCATTAGAAAGTTACAAACCAATAAACATGAAAAACATGTTAAAATCGATCGGAGCTTATCAGTCCAGCTGGAAAAAAGATTCAGCTTATCGAGGGCTTTCGATGATATAAGAGTTATTCAGATTGGATCATAATTTAAAAAGTTATGACCGATCAAACATGATTGGCGCTCTAGAGCCGCGCTCTAGTGGCCCGTTCCGCAAAACACGTCATCTTTTCAGTCCAATGGTCTTAAGTCCAATTATCTATCAGTCCAATCGTACTTCAGTCCTATTGTCGTGCCACCTAATGTATATATGCATTGCATACTATGTAGAGGGAATATAAGGAATTGAATGTGTGGCGCATTATAATAGAAGCAGATGGAATGGAAGGAGAAGGAAACAATGTGAAAAAGAAAAAAGCTTTGTTTGTTGCTCCTAATTTTCTTGAACATCATTTTAAAATGAACAGTGTCTTTGCCAATATTTTGACAGAAAATTATTTTGTGGTTGGTAATTTAAAATAATTCAGAAGAAAGGTTTTAAACATTCTAAGTTAAAAATTATATCTTAAGCACTTTTTAATTCTGAACACTAATAACGGGGAAGAAAATTTCAATTATGGAATTGACACAAAGAAATTTACTTATGGAAGAGCAAAAGAAAAACGAAATACATTTCAAGTTGTCAGATTAAATGCCTTAAAAAGAAAAAGCCTTAAAAAGAACTTCATAACGAGAGAATATACCCTAAACAAAAAAATTCTTAAAAATGAGGCATTTATCGTCTTTAAAGGTTAAAATATAAAAAACAATTTTCTGAAGGAAAAATGACTAAAGATAATTTTTATTTAAATTTATTCTATCTGGATTTAACGAAATTTCAGTTATAACGAAACTAAACAGACACTCTCTCTTTTGAGAGTGTTATAACCAGGGCTGTTTTAAATAAAAAGCGTCTTGCGTTAAAAATACCATTGAACATGAGGAGAAGTCTCGCATTCTTTTCAATGTTATTTTTAGTCGCAAGACGCAAAGCGACTTTTATTTAGCCAAACTAGAAGCGGGAAACAAAATCCCTGAAATTGACTGGTTATAACTTTTATAAGTTATAACTTTAGCCCTGGTTATAACTTTTTATAAAATTTTAATTCTATAAATCATTTAAGATTTATTTAAAATGAAGAAGGTTATTAACGGCCTGAAAAGTGCAAAATTTGATTTTGGATTTTTTGACACATGGGATACTGGAGCTCTCTTCATATTCCATGCCACTAGAATTAAAAATGTTTTTGGCATTAACAATACTCAACTAAATGCCTATCAATTTAAATACGGTGGAAAAGAATATCCAGAAGAAGTTCCAGGTTTGTTGAAAATAAATCAGCTAAATAATTTTTAAACCTGCTACTCGTTTTTAAAAATTTTTTCTAAAACGGTTTTTTTTGTTTAACAAAGTTGGTAAATCGGTAAATCGAAATTGGTTAAATCGCAAAGAATTCTCGAAAAATATAATAGTCTAAAAAATAGAAGTTTCCATAAGAAGTTCCTAGAACTGGAAGAATATTGCTCCTCACTTCTACTTTAACTGATCAAATATTCCTATCAAAAAATTAAAGTTTTTTATTTAAAGAAGTTTATTCGGCAGAATTTGAAGACAGCAACCTGTTAAATGGTGAATGGGGTGAAGTCTATTCTAGAACAAATTTTAATTTCTACAACAAAGTAACGGATATCAAAAATAATTATACAAATGTGTTGATCTTTTTCAAGATATTCATTTAGAAATGGTTATCTTTTAAAGTTAATAAAATCTGGTTAGATTTACTTAATAAATAGATTAAATGAATCACTCTCCCAATAGACTCTCCCAATACAATAATAAATAGAAAATCAAAGTTCGCGCCAAGACGTGGCGCGAACTTTGCGGACCAGAAATTTGCGGACCCGAAAGATGCGGATCGACACTTAGTAAAAAAATTTTTTTTTACTTCTTATTTTTCGACGAATTAAAGAAAAAATTAGAGATTTTTTTAAACATCCACCTCTTTCTCGGTCTTTGTTTTTTCTTTTCTAATTTTGGCTTTTAGTTTAATTATAGTGCTGAAAGAAGAAGAGAGATTAGCCCACACAGGGTGAGAACCTCGATCCTACAAGAGGATCAGATAGAAAATCATCTATTACAATATAGACTTGGAGGAAATGGTTTTGACAATTGTGATATTTGATAAATAAAAAATATAAATAAAGAATATTCTTTATATATTTTTTAAAAAAATCTGCAATTTTTTCTTTAATTCGTCAAAAATAAAGAATTAAAAAAAATTTTTACTCAAGTGTCGATCCGCAAATTTCGGGTCCACAGATCCGCATCTTTCGGATCCGCAAGTTTCGGGTCCGCTTAATTCGGGTCCGCCAATTTCGGGTCCGCAAAATAGAATCCGCAAAGTTCGGCGCGCCGTTCAAGACTGAAAAATTTCCAATACTCGAGATCATGACTAGACCCCAAGACTCAGAACCGAAATTTTACAAAACTCAAGTCTGATTTTTTTGGTCCAATTGGATAACTTTCTATTTTTTAGCGAGTCTTCGGCCGCAAATCAATTTTTATTAATTAAAACCATTTATAACTTCTAGCGCCGTAGGCGCGGAAAATTCACTTTTTCATTTGTTCTTTGGAAAAAATTGAAAAATTCCAGCAAAATTCAATCTTTAGGGAAACATTTTAGCAGCGCGAAGATTTTGGAATTATAGGGCAGAGTGGAAAAAATTTACTTTTTCGAGACTAGACAAAAAATTTCGAGAAAGTTATTTACCTTTACCCTATCTAGTTTAACTTTTCTAAAAAGCTCAAAACGTTGAGACCAAGACTTTCACCCCAAGACCGAAAAAACCTAAGAAAAGTCTTGAATCAAGACTCAAGACCAAAAGCCTTGGACAGCTCTAATAAATAAATATTCTTCCTAAAATCTTTCTAAAATCTTGTATTAAATAAACTAACAATAAATAAATATTTTTCATTAAAATTATAAGTTAAATGTGAACTTAATAGGACGAGTGGTACAAGTCTATTTGTGAAAATTCTAATCAACATCAAGAAGTACCAACAACAGAAAGTCTTTACAAAGAGATTAAAGCAATTTTCATTAATGGTCATCAATTGTTTGACTTTCCTTTAGGTGAAAACAAACCTGAAAATGTTTTTTATGTTGGAGGAATACATTTGGATTTTGTTCCTAGTATAGAGGCGGAACTTATGGGCAGGGCTTTTAAGGTGGATTTAAATTAAATTTTAATTATATAAGTATTTAAAAGTTTCCACTTTTCACTAAAAATTTGCCTTGAGTCTTGGAAAATTTAGACGTCTGTTATCTCGAGATATACTTAAGTCGGCAAGTAATATCGGGATATGGGTTAGAATCTATCTTCATCAGATACTTTTCTTTATATATAATATATTTATCAAGATATTTCCATCTGAAATTAATCAGAAAATCTTTGGACGTCTTAAGGTATTTTTATTTTTACAGAATTTATTTTAAAATAGTAGATTAAATAATAAAAAATAGGCGATTATCTTTGCTCTATTATAATGTTACTACTTAATTTTACTTAATAACAACTTACTTAATAACAATACATACTTAAATTATGTATTGTTATTTGAAAACATAATATGCAATAATAATATGCAAGTAATTTAAAATTCTATAAATATTTAAACGTTTTAATTATTTTATGTTCAATTAAGAAAGAAGATATAATTCGAAATAAAGTGATATTGAGTGTTGAGAATTGCAGAGGACTTTTAAAAACTACAATAGTTGATAATGATGGAAAAAGGAAATCACTTTTGACAACATTTCTTGATGCATTTTTCCGTCTTGAATTTGACAATGAACATTTGGATTTTATTTATGATTGCGATTTAAGTAATGAATTTGAATTGATTTTGGAAGAAACTTCAAAGAAATGGAGGATAGAGGACTTTAAAAGAGATTTTCACATATTTATCAAATCTTACAAAATTACAAACATGCAAAGAGAATTGGGTGAGATTTCAAAAATTATTGGGGAATTTAATGGCACGTGACCTTTATTTTTCTTTACTCACCAAATTATCTTTTTCATTTATTCTATTAATTTATATTGAAGATAATTTAATAAAATAATATAAATACATAGTTTTTCAACCATTCTCACTTGAATTTTAGCAAATGGTACAATTATATTAATCACCAACTGTAATGGCCAGCAAGTAATTGAAGCAATTGCTGCCAAAGTTCAATTTTTGTGTTTGCCTTATAAAGATGATCAATTTTATATTTCTGAAGCTTTGAAAATTCCTTCTCAGATGAAGTTTAATGATTATGGTGGTGATAGCTCAACTGGCGATGATGTACCTAGGCCATATCTGGAAATGTTTGGGCACGTACCAAAAAATGCAAAACAAATTACACACATTATGAGCTTTAATAAAATCGCAAATGACGCTAAGGACTTTTTTGATACTACATACATTGTAATTGATAAAATTTTAAAATATATGCTGAAAGAAAATGATAGCGTGTAAGTAATATTTTTAATATGATTTAGAATTAATCGATTTGAAATCTTTCACAAAAACAGATTCCGGGAACATAAAAATAAGGGCGTATTGACAATAAATGAATTCCGTGGAAAGTAATTTGTAATTTAATTTTGTTGTTTTTTCACAGGGTTCGTGTAGGATTCTTTATTTGTCCGGTAATCTAGGCAGATTTTCATCCTAATTGGAAAAAATTTTTCATAATCGTAATTCGTAAGTTTTGCAAAATTCCTATCCCGCCTTTTTTGAAAAAAAAACTTTCTTTTTAAAAATAAAAGCCAAAATTTCCCATATACATGATGGGGAATCAACCCAGATCATCGACCCAAAACATCGTATACAAAATAACAATTATTTGCTCACTGGTCCAACTAATTGATTATTAGTCACCATTTTATCGTGCGTTGACCATTTCGAGCCATGTAAGAGAAGGAATTAATGTAATGAAAAAAAGCGATGGCGTCCTCCTTTTCAGATAAAGTCAAATATTTTATTGGTAGTATTTAAAATTTTATCTAGTCTTGATAATAAAAATTTTCTTTCATATACAAAAAGAATATTGAAAAAGCTCATAAATATTTAAAAAGAAAATGGGCAATTAAAAAACCCAAAGATTTTTTTATTGAAAAAGTAAATGAAATGATTATTTTACTAACACAGTCAGCTAATACTTTTGGAGAAGGAACTTCATCTACTTTTGTATCGCCAAATATAGAAGTCGAGGACGAGGAAATGACAGAAGACGAGGAAATAACAGAGGTCGAGGACATAACAAAAGTCGAGTACGAGGAAATGACAGAAGACGACGAGGAAATGACTTCTATTCAACCAAAGGGTAAGAAATTAATAATACATTGGTGCCCATTAAAAGATTGATCTGACAAAATTTTTTAAAAGGAAAAAACCGGAAAAATCAAAAAATGTCAGGGAAAAATATATCTGTTATAAAAAATAATAATAAAAAAAATTTCTGGCCCTTTCGCCTCCGCATGTTTGGCCCTGTTCCGCAAAAATACACCCGTAATGACGGCCAAAATATCAATTTTTCTCGCCTTGCACTCAAAAATTCAAAAATTTTCGCCTGCAGCACTAAATATTTCTGTTTTTGGTGTTTGGAAAAGGCAAACCTTTGATCTTTCGGGCAAAAAAAAATAATTTATATATGTGATACTATATAATTTGACCTGAGAAATTATTTATGTAATTCAATAGGTCACTTTGGGTTATCCGAAAATTCAAATATTTTTTATAGACTAATAATACCGGACACATAGTCATGGTTATGTCTACCCCAATTAGTGTTATGAGAAAAATTTTTTGGTAGAAAAAAATTTGATTTATTTTTCTTCCGCCTTCCGATTTTTGAAATGCGGCAGGGCCTCCGTTTTTCTACGCATTTGTTTTTCTACACATTTCTGAAAATATTTGATAATTTCTAATCATGAATTTAGCAAAATTTAAATAAAATTCTTTAAATAATTATTTTTTTTTATTAAAGATGAAATTAGTAATAATCAAGAAGCTAAGCATAAGAGTAAAAACTTCTTTAAACGAAGCTTTAAAAAATTTTTTGGATGTTTTAGATTGTGAAATGAATTTTTTATAATTTGCTTGCAAGTTCAAAATATTATGTTAAGATTCCCTCTTTTTTTTATATTTTATAATGACATTTTAAGCTCCTACCATGGTAGCAGTTGAAATTAAATAACAAATTAACGATAATTAAAGATTAAATCTAAAATGAGCATCCATGGTTAGGGACTTTTACTTTTAACCAACTCTTTTGTAAGATTTGACTCCGATCCAGCTGGGAAGACTTTTGCGGTCTGCCTGCTAAACACAAATAATTTTATGTTTATTGTCGAAAACAGACATGTCTATAAAATATTTATGACTCATGTTTTATTAATTTTATTATTTTTCATTTTTAATCATGACTCATATTTTATTTTATATTTCTATTTTCCCATCTTATTGTTCTTTGTACCCTTATTTCATAAGCTATTTTCTTTCATTTAAGCTTCTCCCGTTTTAATCGAGAGAAAAGGCTTAAGCAACTTCCGCCTGTAGTGGCGATGAATGTATGAGAGAATAAGTGATCGCCGTTAGTGGCGTAAATGGCCTTTAATATAAATACATTATTAATTCCCACTTTAGTCAGTTCTACACAGTTTTTTAGAGTTCTTCAGTTTCAAAGTTTTTTCTGTTTCCTAACATTTCTTTATTCCTTTAAATTATTAAAAATTGTTTGAATAAATTTAATTGAATTGGAAAACTTGATTATTTGGGAGAAATATTTGGCTAAATATTTCTATTAATATTGGATAAATAAATTGGTTATTTATCAATTTGGGAATACAAGTGTTGCAGGACCTGCATAATTTTGTCTGTTTTCGACATTTATGGTAGTGGTTTATAAAAAGAAAGAATGTTTAAACAATAGGTTAATGTTATTATTCAAGCCTCAATGGCCCCGAAAATCAAGGGCTTTAACCAGTAAGAAAAACCAGACCATTTCTGGATCCTGTTCATCCGCAAAAGCCCCTCTCACCGACACAAAATTTTTATAGTAATTTACCGTTTCGATTTTACATTTTTATATAAAGTGACTACCCTTAAGCACTATCCAATTTAACAAGTCTTTGGGCTTTAATCAATATTAAAATTTAAAAATTAAAAATACAAAAAATTCACAAAAAGGTAAAAATAAGAAAAATTTTTTTAAATTTTCCGGATGTTCTTTGATTTTTATTATTTAACTTTACCTAATTGTATCATACAAACGATTTTTAACAAAAAATTAGAGTTTGTCCAAAAGTTAAAAAGTGATTTAAAAAATTTCAAATACACATTATTTATAGAATTTTAAACATTTTGCCAAATTCTGATTTATTTTATTTTCGATTTTTATAATTTTATTTTTCATAAATTATTTTTCTCTATCTTATGTAAAAATAATTAACACGCAATAAACTTGACAATCATATGAATTGGAAAGCAATGAAAGGGCAATTAGACGGACCTCACATTGGGAGAGAGTAAAAAACAATTTGACTAACTTGTAGCTACAATTGTCGGATTGTCGTTTAGTGAAATATACCCCTGGATAATTTTTTTTCAACCTTCTTCATAAGTGTATAATTAATCGAGATAATATAATTAATGGAGATTATTATAGATTGGGTAGTTATAACTATTTTTGTAGGGGTTAATTATTAGGGAGGGGTAACTCACGATATTTTTTTTAAATTAAAGGTTTTAGATTATAATATACATATGAAGTATGGTAAAATTCTCCAAAAATAAAAATTCATTTTTCCCGGAAAACCTTAATAAAAATAAATAAAAACCTTATTATGTAAAAAGAATTGTTTAGAAGGAATAAAAATAAGTAGAGTTATTGCACATAAAAATGAAGAAATGCAGCCAATCTTTAAAAAATAAATTTTAAATTTAAATAAATTAAATATTTACAATAATATCAATGCTATGGAATCTTATTAAAGCAATTAATTGATTATCAGCATATCCACTAGGTCCTGAGTTGGGATCGGAAGGGTCGCCGTTGTAGGGGGAGGATGATGATATGTTGAAGTTATCATTATTCGAAAATTTATAAGATTATTGTTGAATAGTTAAAGAAGAAGGATGTTCAGACAAAACATATTTACTCACTAAAATTTTAATTTGGAGAAATTTCAAAAATTTTCAAATTTTGGGGTCAAGGAGATGTTACTAAAGAAAATAGAATCAATAAGAAACATTAATTTGGAAAACATTCAATATTTATTAGTTGTGATCAAAACAAAAAAAGCTGAACAAATAAAAAATGTTGTTAGTTTATTTGAAAGAATCTACCGATAAGGAAAATATAAAAAATGTTAGAAATTTTTAAAAAATTTTTGAAATTTTTAGAAATTTTTAAATAAATTGTTCAAGAAATTTACTTAAATTTCTGGCAGTATATTAACAAAGAGAAATTTTCTGTTCATGTTTTCAGGCAAATTTTTATTAATATTCTGTTCTCAACCAACTACCGTATTCTCCTGAAAGAAGAAAAACAAAGGACCATTGGAAATTTTTACAATTTAATAGAATTTATGAAAATATTTTTGAGCATTTTAAATTAACTAATTTTATAAAAAATGTTTCATCAGAAATTTAATATTTTAATTGTTCCAAAAATATTTGGAAAGGTAAAACGAAAGTAAAAATAACAAAAAAAAAACAATAAAAAGCTAAAAATAATGGATTTTTATTTTGTTATTTTTTAAATTAAAGGGGAGAGAATTGATATTATTTTAATAAATACTCAGACAATATTTACATTTTTATTTTTATATTATGTTAGAATAAATAATTGAAAGACAAAAATAGAAAAATAGTTTTTGACAAGTTTAAATTGGTTGAAATAAAAATATGAAGCTTAAAAAATTAACAAGATTAAAAGTTTCCTTTAATTCAAATTTTAAATAATAAATATATTTAAATTTAAATTAATTTAAAAAATTAAAAAATTTTTTTAATTTAAAAAATCAATTCACATGTTTATTGGAAATTTATGCCCTTTATCACATGTTTTTTATCATACGCTTAATTTCCATATGATTTCCGTTGTATATGCCCTTCTTACAAGTAAGGGGAATAGAAGAATTAATGAATGCGTATTCCCGCTCTCGCAATCGCAATTTAGAAGGCAACTCGATAAAAAAATGCGAGGAATTGTTGGGTCTCGTTTTTAATATTGTTGAATCCTTTTTTATTATTTATATTTAATAAATTCCCCTCACGCTGATAGGGGTAATTATCAGAGAGAGAGGGGAATTACCGTAAATTCTCAAATAGTTACACCCTCTGTAATAATTACCCCTTTCAGCATGAGGTATAAGTTGACAAATATATGTTGAAAAAATAATTGCCCTCTCTCATATAATTACCCTCTCTTTAATAATAACCCCCTCAGCGAGAGATTGAAACAATACTTACCCAGGGTAATTAATAAAGCATATACGGTAATAGAGATTATTTTAAAGAGTGGAATCGTAACTTTCTTCTGGAGGTATTTATTGTTTCTATGAGGCTAACTAGTAGAGTGAGGTTTTTTAATCGAGAATTAAATGAGAAAATACGGTATAAGCATGAAATGTGACTTTTTTCAGACCCTTCAGGTTTCTTAAAATTTGTTGAATTATGTTTCCAAGCTGAGGTTTCCAACCAAAACAATTAGTCGAATTCAAAATATTAATTTTATATTTAATCTCTTAATTTACTTTTATTTTATTAATCACAGATTAATAATTTTTACCTAAAAAATTCACACGACTTATTTTTAAAACTATTTTTAATATAATGCTTTTTGTGTGTGAAATTAAATAAAAATGTTTTTTAATTTTCTCATTGAAATTTTAAAGAGGAATAGTTAAAAGTACAATTCCCAAGTCCAAAGTTATTTATAATTAATCAAATTAATGCACTTTTATTAAAACAAAAGTGCCCGTATTTTTGCCCGTATTTTGAACTTTTCTTAGGTAGAGATTTCGTTAGTGAGAAACTTTTTAAAAAAGAAAGGAAAATTATTTAGAGTGATGTAAAGAAAGGAAATTTTTTCAGGAGATTGTGGGAAAACAATAATGAACAACAAAGTTTTCGAGTTTGGGTATTGTTGGGCTTCAAAATTTAGAAAGGATATCTTATAGTAAATTCCGAAAAATCTTTCGTTCTTTCGAAACATAAATCCCGAAATTATCGGGGTTACAGGTTAAAATAATTCTTAATTTTAGAATCGGGATCCCGATAAAATCAAGGTTGAGAATCTGAGGAGTTGGCCAAAATTCTATTTCCCTGTCGTATTCTAGAAGAAATTTGAATACGCACGCATTGACATCTTACAATCATATGTAGAATGGGCAAAAGCGAAGGGCGATTTTATGGAGAGAGGGAGATGTATGGAGAGAGGGAGAGAGAAAAAAATTTCGAAGGGAGGCACTTTGCGATTTTACGCAAAAGGGGAGGAGTTAACCAAATCCTCGCGATTTTTTTCCGCATTTTAAAACTCCTCCCATCTAAAATTCCGTTTAAAAGCCGGTCAAAATTGGAATTCAAATCACTCTCATTTTAACTACCATCTACTACCTTCAAATTGTTTGTTTGCCTCAGAGTTTTGCTCTATCAAGGTTTGAACATGTTTTAATTTTTAAATTTAATTTCTTAGCCCCCCTTAGAGAAATTTAGAATTTTTTATTCAGAAGTGAAATGCTTCTCTACTCAATTCTTTTTCAACTAGGCATTGCCTCGCTACTTCTGCTAGAAGCAGATGGAACGAGAGGAAGCGGAAGCAATGCCAACTCGGAAAAAGCAAAGAAAGTTTTGGTTGTTGCGCCCAACTTTCTTGAAGTTCATTTCAAAATGAACAGTGCCTTTGCCAATGTGTTGACTGAAGATTTTTATGTGGTAGGAAATTTAAAAATTAATATTCTGACTTAAAAATTCTGATTTACGTATAATAATTGTTAACTTGACCTATTTCTACTATTTTATAGAATTAATATTTGCTGTGTTACTGATAATAATTAAGTAAAACTTAGCAAAAGTAGATAGCGAAAACCTCTTTTGCTTTCTCTTTTACAGATCACGTTTAATATTTTAAAATTCTAACAAGTTAGGTTTTAACTTAACTGATTTTTTAATAAATTTAATTAAAATATAATATATTAAGCACTTTTTAATTCTGAACACCAAAAATCAACAAGGAGATAATTTCAATTACGGAATTGATACAAAGAAATTTACAAAAGGAGAACCAGCAGAAGGGCATAATACCTATCAAGTTGTCGATTTTGAAGGATATCCCGAGAAATTAGATGTTGGTGTAAAAAAACTTAAAAATAAATTCCTTAAGAGAGGTTATGTCCAGAGTTATCAAATTCTTAAAAATGAAGCATTCATCGTCTTTAAAGGTTAAAAATTTAAAAAGTTAAAGATAATGTATTAAATTTATTATTTTTCGGGTATAATTCAGACATCACTAACCAATTCTCTTAAAAATAACATTGGATATATTTAGCTCCACTTCGGTTATAAATCACTAAACATTCACTCTCTCTTTTGTAAAGCTTTATATATGTAAACCAGTTATGTCTGAAACGACTATAAATTCAAAAGACATAAAAAAATCCCTGATATAAACAATGTATTTTCAAAATAATTTTATAAAATTTTAATTTTTAATTCGTTAATAAATACATTTAAGATTTGTTTGAAAAGGAAAAAGTTATTGCAAATCTGAAGAATGCAAAATTTGATTTTGGATTTTTTGACACATGGGATACTGGAGCTCTCTTTGTCTTCCATGCCGCAAAAATAAACAATGTTTTTGGCATTAACAATACTCAACTAAATGCTTATCAATTTGAATATGCTTCTAAACAAAAAGTATCTCAACAAGAGGAAGATGAATATGATGTATATCCATTAAAAGTTCCAGGTAATTAAAAGAAATTTTTTAACATTTATTAAATTAAACGAAAAATATGTGGACTTTGACGTTTTATTCCAACCTTTTGAAAATAACAAAGTCGGCTTATTTTTGAAAAATTTATGGCCAATATTCATATTTCGGCTAAATTCCTCAGTTTTTTGGCCATAATATATTACATTGGCATAATTTCAGTCTAATTTCTATCATTTTATAGATAATTATTAGCTTAGTTTTATAAAATTAAATCCATTTGTATATATATTTATCAATGACTTTAGGATTATTTTAATGGTGATTATCCTCAAAATCGGATCAAAACGGCTTTTTATAATATAATACATATACACAAAAAAGTCGTTTAAGAAATTTAACTTTTCTAATTTAGAAATTTATTCCGCGAAAATTGGTGATTCTGAAAGTAAACAACAAGATTTTGAATCTCATTATGAAGCAAGTTCAGAGATATTTAAAGCTGTTCACGAGCAATTGGTTATATTTTATATTTAAATTCAAATTAACTAAAAAATTTTGTTAAGAGTTATTTCGCATAAGCTAAGGATATTATTTATTTTTATGATACTTTGAAAGTATTTTAACTATAATATTAACTAGTTCTCTCCTCCTCATTTAGTTTAAAAAATAATTTAAAAAACTATTAAAATTCAAAACTCCTACGCACTCCTCTTAAATATTTCTTAAAGTTAAGACTTTGATTTAAAGATCTCGAAGCCTTTGATTAACTTGTCTAAACTCAAAAAATGAATGGGAGGGTTATGGGAATTAAGGGGTGTGGGTGAACTGAGTGCCGGGCCAAGTAACATTTGTAAGAATTAAATAAATTACACTCCAAATATAATGCTGGTTTACAAAATTAATAAAAAGATAAAATATTTTCGGAAATTCATTTTGTATGAATTTAAATAAGTTGGCATTTCCTAAAGTCTTTCTAAAATTTGGATTAAATAGACTAATTAAATAAAAGTATAAGTTAAATGTAAATTAATAGGACGAGTGGTACAAGCCTATTTATGAAAAATCTAGTAAAGATCAACAGCAAAAAGTGCCAACAACAAGAGATCTTTACAAAGAGATTAAAGCAATATTCCTCAATGGTCACGAATTGTTTGACTTTCCTTTAGGAAAATATAAACCTGAAAATGTTTATTATGTTGGGGGGATTCATTTGGAAAAAAGTAAAAATAACCATGAAAATAACCATCAAAAGACACAAGTTATTATGAGCATTGAATATTGTAAACAAATTGCCGAAGATGAAAACAAACATATTTTAGAACAACTTTTGTCTGCTTTCGACAGTGTGGCAAAAGATTTGAATTTAAAATTTATTTATGATTGTAAAGCAGAAGAAAAAGATTTGAAAAGATTAGAGGTGTTAAAAAGTGTAAATCACGAAATTAAAAAAATTCCAGACATGCAAGAAGAATTGGGTAATTTATTTAAAATAATGAAAAATTAATTTAAAATTAATTTAATTAATTTTAGCTAAGGGTAACACTCATCTTTTAATCACCAACTGCAGTGGATACCAAGTTATTGAAGCATTTCATAAAAATGTTCAAGTTTTATGTTTGCCTTTTATGGTTGATCAATTTTATATTGCTGAAGCTTTGAAACTTAAGCATGAGTTGGAAGGGACAAATAGTGGAATCCCGGAAATTGGACAACATTCTAATGTTCCAGTATTTGGACAACACAAAAGTCCTGGTAATGGAAGTTCTTCAGATTCTCCAAATTCGCGTAAAACTCCGAACAACAAGAAGCACGAGAACATCGCCCATCAATACGATGAAAAATTCATTGATCATATTGCTCCAACTCTGAGCTTTAACCTTATACATCAACGCAAAAAGAATACTGAAATCATTAATGAACTAACTAAACTTTTGACAGGAGAAGAGTAAGCAAATTTAAATAATTAAAAATATAAATATAAAAGTATTTCTTCTTAAAACAATATTTTTAACAAAAATATTTTTTAAATTTTTGTTTAAGGTACAAGGCAAAGGTTACCAAAGTTCATAAATATTTAACACAACTACCTGAAGCAACTAAAGAATACTTCCTCAAAACTGTCAATTCTCTCCTCAAGAAAGATGAGGGAGGAAGTGCAGGAAAAGTCATTGAAAAATCGGAGGGAGGAAACGCAAAACATTCAAGTAAAATGTAAAAGACTGAAAAAAAATCAAAAATCTTTCATTTTTATATAATGGAGTCTCTCATTTTTAGCCCCCCTAAGTTATTCCTGAGTAATTCATTTTTTGCTTCTTTCAGCATACGTCCCGAGTGAAAACCACAAAAAATATAAACGAAATTTTTGTCCATTTTTATTTCTGACATTACAAAATTTAAAAATTCTAACCTCACGAGGATATATAAGTTAGAGACTCCACGTACAAAAACCCTATAACCCTTATATACCGTATTCCCATATTTTCTCTATTCGAATGACCACTTATAGTTGAATGTCCCGGAAAATAGAGTGACCGTGTAAGATATTAAAAATAGAGTGAAAGGTCATTCGGTTAGAGAAAAAAAACATTACCCACATTTTTCGAACATAAAAAACACAAAAATCCAAAAAAATCCAAAAAACACAAAATACAAAAAAATCCAAAAAATACAAAAAATACAAAAAAACACAAAAAAATCCAAAAAAACAAAAAAATTAAAAACTCAAAAAATCCAAATGCTTTATTCAGTATTTATGTTATTTATTCTTTTTTATTTATTTTATTTATCTGTACTCTTATTTATTCTCTGTGAAAATTACCAGAGTTGAGCAAAATTAGAAATTTTTCTAAAATTTGTATTAAACGTCTCGTGAGTTTTTTTTTTGCTTTACTCAATTCTAAACTATTTTATTTATTTTTTATTTAAAACATTTTCTGTGTTAGAATTTTAAAATTTCTTTTACATAAGATTTTTTTAAAAAACAAAGTTATTAAAAAACCGTTATTTTTTAACTATTTGATATTTGCTATATTTTGATATTTGACATTTTGACATTTTGATATTTGCTATATATTTTTCTTTATATTTACAATGTATTTTTATTCATTCATTTATTTTTTTTAAATTTTATTTTCTATTTTACGCATAAAATAGTTTAGAAAAACTTTATTTAATATTATTATTGAGGGGTTAAAACAAAAAGATTACAAAAATAAAAGCTTGAAGTAATAAAAAATTACTTCTTTTATTTTTCAGAAATTCGCTAAATTATTTATAATGAATAAGAAATAAAAAATTTATTAGAAGTTAAGTCATTAAGCTAAAATTGTAAGAGAATTTTGGAGGTAGGGGAATATAATGTTTAAGACAGTCTGGAAGACTTTTCACAACAACGAAGTTAATAGAGAGGGTGTAATTAACGGAGAAATTATTTTAGAAAGAAAAAAGGGTTGGTTGACAAAAATGTCTATCAACACAAATAGTTTCAGAGATGGAATTTAAACTCGAGTTTTTTTATTTCGAGTTTATTTTTTATTTCGAGTATCCATTTCAACAAGTACCAGAGACAAAATTCAATAGGTGCTAGGAATTTTTTTCTTTTTCCTTTAATTTAAAATATTTGCCGAGTATTTTCCTTTGTAAATGAATTTTGGGGGCAAGGGAAATCCGACATACCTATTTTTATAATATATTTCTCAATAAACATTAAAAAGAGGGCAAAATTTAGCGTAATTTATTTTTTATTCTTGCACTTTTGATTAATTTAAGGTCTAAATATTAAAGAAGAGAACGAAATAATTATGACACCTTGTACTTTAAATGTTCACTTTCTTTTAAATAACTTTATTTGATCACTTTGGATGAAACCTAATAAATGAATAATCTAAATTCTAATTGAAACCAATCTTTTAGTTAGGATAGCTGCTTATAAAATAGGCGAAAAATTGAAATTTTTTGATTTTTTTTTAAGTTTTAAGTAATTTTTTTATCTTTCCAAGATAAAAAAATTTAAATAAATAAATTAAGATTAATTATAAAATTAAATTGATCGGTTTACTTAAAATCAAGAAAAATTTTTATTTACCCAGTTATTTTATTTTAAATATTTTAAATTACTTAAGTTTAATTCAAGGAAAGGAAAATAAAATATTTAAAAAACATCAAAGTTAAAGGAAAGAGATAGAAATTAACATTATTATCATTCTTTAAAATTAACATTCTTTAATTTTTTATCATTAAATTTTATGTTCGCTTGCAAGAAGGAGCACCACCAGTATTAGGCTTACATTCGATATAATTATAACAACATGGCTTGTTGAAGCCACAAACTTGAGCTTCTGGTGAACACCCTAAAAATAAAATTTTCATCTAAAGTTGAATAATTAACTTAAATTTTTTAGTTTTTAAATATCAAATTATGTATATTAATTTTTGAAAATAATTGTCTTTTATTTTAAAATAAAATAAACTTAAAACACAAAATATTAAAAATTTGTTTTTAATTCTAAAGTCATTTAAACAAAATTGTCAAATAAATATTTTAGAAAATTTAAAGGATAGTATTATAATATTGATAATTTTCCGTTTTTTGGGATAAACTTTTGTCATGAAAATATTAATTTTAGGAAAATAATTTTATAATTCCATCAAAATAAATACACAGATCAGGGCCCTACCATAAGAGAAAGGTTAAATGACCATGGTTGTTGTTTAACCTGGTCAAATAACCATCGTTAGGTAACAACAAGGTCATTGTAAAACGGTACAATAAGAAGACCATGTGGTTTACCAGCATTGTAATGTCATTTAACCATGAACCAGCTTCTTAAAGTAAAATGACCCCGCTTAAATGACCCCGCTGGTTCGGGGTCATTTAACCAGCAACCACATTCTTATGGTACAGGCCCAGACCCTAAAACTGTCTAAAAATCGGACTAACGACAATGTTTTATGATGGGTAATAATAATACCAAGCTGTTAAATATAAAAAAAGAAATTTTAAGAATTTTGTTAGTTAAGGTAATTTTTATTGAAATAATGCACAAAATTTAAGCGTTATTGAAATACTTTGAAATAAAACTTAATTGTTAGTAAAAATCATTACATTGGGAAACAAATATTTATTTCAATATAACCTAGTTTAATCATAAAAGTAATAAATAAAATTTAATTTAAAATCAACTCTATTTTAATCTTTTAAAATATAACTCACCTGGTCTGTTGCTTGGTGGTGGAAAAGCTGGTGGTTTTGGATTAGATGGTTTAGATGGTTTATTTTTTCCTCCCTTTAAGCTCTGATCGACTTGATTAGCGTAAACTACGAGAATAATAAAGAAAAATATGAAAAATATTTTTGGATTCATTTTTGGATATTTTTTAGTTAATTTTTGTTTGGATATTTTTTGTTTGGGAAGGATGAGCTGACTTTCCATTACTTCACATTTGTTTATAAATATCCTCTTTCTATCCCTTTTTTGTGTCCCAAAATTAATCTTTAAAATAAAATATTAAACTACAAAGTTTTATTTTAAATAATTTTATTTTTAATTTTAGAGAAAGCAATACAATAGAGTATTAATTATATTTAAAAAATTTAATTTAAAAAAAATGAATAAAATTGTAGGGGTTAAATTGGAAAAGAACTAACAAATTACGGGAACGGATCATTTCAAATTTTGAGAAATATTTCCTTTAATAGACCTCATTGCAATTTGATATCGATGGACTGTGGGTGATTGTGATTTAAAATAAACCAAAATTCTACATTAAATGGCAGGTTCTATATACATACTGAGATATTTTGAAGTGAATCTAAGTTAGGATTAGGGATCGTACGAACATGTTTTCGAGTTTCGATACGAGTTTGTCGATAATACTGAAACTCGAAAAAATTCGTTAAAGCTCGAAATGTATCTATAGTCCGAAGCCTTGGGATTTTCTAATGTCAATGAGAGTGTTCATTAAATTGGAGTTATATTTTTTATTTTCCATTTTTAAATGTTTATATTTTATTAAGACAAAAGGGGATTTTCCGGTTATCGTACTAAAAACTAGATAGGAATTAATCCAGAATCTTGAGTTACTGTACAAATTGAAAGAAATGAATAATATAATAAAAAATGTAGTTAAGGGTAACATTAATTTTTTAATAATTTTAAAATTCTTAAATATAATGCCAGACTTTAATGTCAATAATCGTAACTAAAATAGAAGCATTTGAACATAAAATCAGTACAAAATTTCTTTCTAAATTTATAAAAGCAATAATTTTAAATTTCTGGATAAACATTAAATATAAATTTTTTAAATAAAAATATATTTCTAGATTTTCATGTGATACTCTCTTATTATGAAAATTTTTCAGATGAATATTTGATTAAACAACAATTTTTGCTTTGCTCAAAGATTAATTTTTATAAATTTTTATAAATTATTTTTATGAAACATTTTTGTAATAAATCAGAGATTTTTATCAATCAATGGAAATTTATTTATTCAAAACAATGCTCATCAAAATTTTTGGCCATAACTTTATAATTTGATAAAACTTGATATCATTTTTTAGATAATTGATATCAATTAGCCTGATTTTTAAAATCAAACTTTTGTATACCTGTTATTTATTTGATTGACATTTATTTAAATTTTGATTTATATTTATACTGTAAATTCTGAAATACAGCCCCCACTGAAGCAAAACCTCCGCATTAAATACAGCCCCCTTTGAAAGATGATTGAAACTTAGAGCCCTCGGGGGCTGTATTTCATAATTTACAGTATACATATAAACGCCTCATATTTTTATTTTTCGCTAAGAAATATTCAGAATAAACTAAAAAATATAACAAATTTAAGAACTTTAAACTAATATTTAACTAAATAGGAAAGAATTAGATAAGATAATTTGACAAAATTAGTATATACAAAATCTCTTCTCTAAAGGAATATCACATAATATTACAGCATTTATTATTCTTCTTCTTGTCTTTCTTCTTCTTGTTAACGTCCTCATCCATATTATAAACATAGCGGTTACCTTTGGTTTCTTCTGTTTTTTGAGGTGGAACATAAGGCTCATATTCTTGATATCCTTCACCTTCCGTTATTTTATAAGGATAGTAACCTCTATTTCTAATGTTCGAATTCAGTGAATGAGCACTTGAAGAAGTTTTGAATGAAGTGTTTGAGGAACCCTCCTAAAAATTTATTAAAAATATTTGACTAATTTTTACTTTTAATCAATAGCTTTTATCGAGAATTTAAATAAATCAAGTCGCTATTATAGGGAGTCTTTCCCTTATAAGAGATAGGGCGATAAACATACTATTTTTTAGTTATTTTTTAAAATTAAAAAAACCGTCGTATTAAATGAAGAACTCGAAAAATTGTTCTGCTTTTCAAGTTTAACTTCGTCCTCCTCATCAATAAATGAAAATTTAGCAGTATCCCCATAGTTACGACTAAAGGTTAAATCTCGACCATCATTGTTTTTTCCGATAGCTGAGCCAGATTTCCTGGGCATTGAAAAAGCATAATTAAAAATTAATGTAAAATAAATAATATTCTTCATTATATTTTTAATCATTTTGAGTTAAATTTGAAGAATTTTAAATTTTCTCTAAAAAGAATAAAGATTTTTTATACCTATTTAAAAAATTAAATTTATAAATTCATATATTTTCGGCTAGGGAAAAATTTTTAAATTAAATGGAGCGTAACCTGGCCCGGTTATTGGTCGACCGAAATAATTTTAGGGAGACCCGACAGTCGAGCTCAACCTGAAACACCATGAATTTTAAAAATAAAAGTTAAATCTCGAATATAATAATTTTAAATTTTAAGGAATATTAGATTCACAATGAAAAAAATGATTTGTGAGGCAGTGCTTATTCACTTAAATACAAAAATATTGCACAATCATCCATTGACAAAGTGCTGTTGCCCTATGAAAAAATTGCACTCTTTTTGAATTATAAAACACGAAAAATAAATTCCGGCATTTTTGTCGGCTGTGCCCTTTATTAAAGTGCAAAGCATTTATGTGATGCGCATGAGCGGAGGTTAAAAGTGCAAGATTTTTAAATAGTTTTTTATTAATTTTAATAAGTAATTGGGAAAATTTGAATAATTGGCGGAATTTGCTTCTTATTTAGAACCCAAGATTTTGTCATTTTATTTTGAGAAAGACTACCTATAAGTTTTTGTGATAATTATTAGCTGCAGAAACTATTGTTGTGTCCGTACTTGCAAAGAATATGAATGAATAAAAATATCGGGTTGCATGGTGGCACAGACGGTTGTGCTCTGGCTGGGTCCCTTTCCACGATGGTTCTATTCCATCTCCAATCCAATGAATTTTTCCACAGCATACGGACATAATACTACTTATATGGATTGAGGATTTATTTTGGCAATAAATAGTGACTACTAGGGCTGTCAAAAACATGCAAATACATGTTTTGTATGCTGGTAGGGAAGCTCAAAAATGGTGTTTTTACATCGGTATGAGCACTTTAGGACCCGGTTCTTAATGCATATTTTTGCATATTTCGACACTTACGTGCATCGTTGCATATCGGTGCATATTTTGACATATTTTGCATATTTTTAGCAAAATATGTGCATATTTTATCATTTATTGAGAATTTTGCCTAAATTTATTTCAAATTGTTTTTTGAAAAATTTTTGTCAAAAAATTTCAAAAATTTTCTTGTCAAAAATTTTCAAAATTTTCTTGCATATTTTTGACAGCTCTAGTGAGTACTCAGATTTTATGCAATTCATATTCCGACATTTGGTCCATTTCGAATACCCGACTCCGACACCTCCGGATTTCCAACCCAGCCTTGGTAAACTGAAAATCTGAGTTTCTTAACACCTATTTTTGTGAAAAATCTTCATAGATCAGAATTTCTAAATGATTCTGAATAATTAAATCATATTCCAGCTTTACAAATTTCAGATCATTCTGACTGTAGGAACATAAAAAAACAAAAAATCTAGTTGAATTATAATTCCTTAACAAACCCTATTTTAAAACAATTTTTACACCCTTTCCTAATACATTCATAAATCATAAAGAATAAAGTTTATCTATAAAACTAAATGAAAATCAAGAAAAAATCATAAAGAAAAATTTTAAATAAATCAAAGGTTAAATAAATCAAAATGTTTATAGAAATAATTTTCCATTTACGAGGCAGTATAGATTTGTTAAAAAAATTTTTTTTATATAAAGGGATTGGAAAAAGGAAGGTTAAAGAGGTTGCAAAAGCAGGATCAGTTAAAAAGGGAAACATAGCTGTCTCCACTCAGATCACAAAAATTTTTATACTACCGTGAAAGGAATTTTCAATTTTTTATAGCCAATTTCTGGCCTTTTTTTCCTATAAGCTTATAAAGTTTTTCAATAGATTATTGAGGTCACTTTTTTACATTCTTTCTTTTTTGTTGTCTTTCACAATTAAATTAAATTTTTAATTCTGCTATAGTAGTGAGGACAGTTTCAAAAAAATTTTTAGATTTCAACTGCTTACTTTTTTACACAAATAAGGACCAAAAAATCCAAAATTAAAAAAATCAAGAATTCCTATACGGTAGTATAAAATCTTGTATCTCGTTATATACACATTACAATTCGAGAAGATTGATTTTGTTAGTTAACTCGGTTTCTTATCTTAACATGAATTAAAGACATTAAAAAAACCTGAACAATTCTTAAGATCAACTTTTTCTGGATGAGAACGACTCTTCGGCTTACTTTTATCTTGAGCTAGAATTTCCCCGAAAGTTTGATAACGTTTTTCAGAATTATGTTTTTGATTTTGTTTATTTTTGAGTCCTCGTTTAGGTATGCCACAGTTTCTTGTACTTTTGACTACTTCCGTTAACTTTCCACGAATTATTCCTGACATCGCTTTAGGATTTTTTTGAGTTTTCTTGCCTTGAGTTTTATGATTGTCTGACATTTGTATATGTTCATTCCCTCCTTTAAATAAGTTAGTATGTACTTTCAATCTAAGGTTACCATTTTACCGCAATTATATGGTATTTTTCACATTTTTGACCTTTTCTCGCATTTTTATAATTTAGTAACATTTATTATAATTTAGTAACATAATTTGTCTATACATTGTCAAATAATGTGAAAATGGACTGATTTTTGTAGAGAAATAGGAAAATTTAAAAAAATTTTTGCCTGCAGCGCTAAAATACAATCTAAACTCAAATTTATTTTGATTTTAAATGTATCAAGCTTTATTTCGGATTCTGAATTAAAACTAGTAAAAAATATGATGAATAATATTGTTATCTAACTATTTTCACTATTTTTAATGATGCCTCATTTTACCGCATTTTTGAGAATTTTTCGCATATTTGCAGCATTTTTAATTAAATGCGCCGCATTTTTGTGTTCTGGAAATGGCCACTCTGTTTCAATCATAAATTTGTACTTACCTTGACTTTTGGCGAATGAACTTAAGTGCGTATTGTTTGGTGAACCACGGTCTAGATTTGGACCATTTCCATCATTTCTGCTTCCACCTTTCAGCTGAATTTTCCCAATATCCGATATAGACGACAATACAACCTTCGATGAATTTGCTTCTTCAAATGTACTACTAACTTGAAGCTTTAAAAAGAAATTAATTAGAAATAAATTTAATTAGGTTATGATCTACTTCTTTCATTTTTTGAGTTTCCTTCGTATCGTCAACTGTAGCAAGTTCAAATAACTAAAATTTAAATGTAAAATTTCCGCTCCTGCGACATCATAATTTGCTAAAATTTAGGGAAACTCCAAAAACCAAAAAAATCTATTTAGTACACAGTTACCATTTAGAGCCCAGATGTAATTTATAGTTTATTATAGTGTTTACTGTAGAAACTTTTCGGCACAAAACATATAAATATATACACTTACATCTTCTTCATTTGTTTTATCATTTTTACTCTCATCAGGATTTTTTGATTCAAATTTGCTAATAACATGATGCTTTAAAAAGAAATGATTTATAATTAAAATAAATATTACCTGCTCTTCCATTATTTGATTTTGCTTCGTCTCCTCAACTTTTTGCTGATTTTAAATAAAAATAAAGTATATAAATAGTTAAGTTAAATTATAAATAACTCTCTCATTCATTAGATGGGTTTTGGAATATAGATACAATCACAGCAGGTTTCGAACCTGGGTCTATCGAAAAGAGCAAGTAGGCGAGTTTCACATGTCATTGGTTAAAATTTTGGAATTTTTTAATTTTTAAAAACACTAATCGATGTTTTTGTAATATAAAATATATAGTTTTACGTTATTAAGCAAATATATGTAATATAAATAACAAAAATAAAATAGTATTTTTAGATTACCTCCTCATTAGGGAAACTGTAACTATCACTGAAATCATAAATAATATAATCGTTATCATCTCCTGTCAACTAAATATTTTTTTTTATTTTATAAATTTTGAAAATATTATAATTTAAGAAAGATTATAAGATCTGAAAGTTTTTCCTTAAGAAAAGGAATTATTATTTAAATGCCGAAGCCACAAAATGGCCAATACCTCACCGTAAAGTGAGATTATATTTTAAATCATTTATATCACCTCAACATTGTCTTCCTTCTTCGGAACATCCATATTTTGAACATAAATTGCTTCCGTTTTGCTTACAGATGATACCTAATTATTAAATATAGTGATATTATTTAAATTTAAAGAAATAATCGTTTCTCGTCATTCGATGAGAAAATGGTCAAACAATTTTTATTTTTAGTCTATATTAAAAGTTCCAGTGATAATATTAGTTGATAAAGAGGCCGAATCCCTCCAGAAAATTATTTTATATCCATTAAGGAATATAGAACCTAATTATTTAAAAATAAAAATATTAATTTACAGTGGCCATAACTTTGTCTTGACTATTGTTTTGGCTAATGTCAGTTTGTCCAATCATTACAGGCATAAAATGAGAATAATCAACGAGTAATAAAAATAAATTTAAGAAGAAAACTGAATTTTTTCCGAGGCGCATTTCTAAAATTTCCTTTTTGTAGTTTTGGGAACTTACACTTTAAATTTTCAAAAAGTTTTAATAAAAAAATTAATTTTTATATTCAATTTAATAAAATTCTAATAAAAATATTGAAAATGCCAATGAAAAATCGAATGATTGAAGATTCCATTGTATGGCAATGAGGTGAGGGGAAGGCATTCATGTGTATATAGGAATGCATTAACACACATGTATGTCTAACGGTCTATTTGAGTATGAACATAATTTAAAATTTAATTAAATGTCAAATATTATAAAAATGATAAAAGTTAAAAAAGGTCGCAGATGGTTTTTAAAAATCATAGATAACAAATACCGTATAACTTTACTACCTCAATTAATTGGCTCCTCTCTATAATAATTACCATCTCCAGTGAGAGGATGGAACAATCAATTAAGCTTTGAAACAACTACGGTATGTCTAATAATAAATTAACTTTAATAACTTTAGGATGAATCTCCTCTTTTTTGGGGTAAATTCCTCCTTTCTTGCAAGAATTCCTCCTTTCTGAAATCTTTTAATATTTCTGTTTTCTACCTTTATTACCTTAAGAATACATATTAATTTTTATAAGTTCGGCACCTTAAATTTTTGAAATTTTGCCTGTGGAAAAAAAATAAAGAAAAAAAGGAGTAAAAACAAATCTCACAAACTAGCTATACTCTAAGAGGCCCTGATTTTAAAATTTTTACCTTTCTCTAATTCTTAAGGCAACAAAAAATATTTAATCGATAGGACCCTCTACATAATAGAAAATCAAAAACTAAAAATTTTTTTGTTAAATATAATATAGGCGTAGAAATGACAGCGGACAAATTGCCAAGGCCATGAAAATCCTTTTTATGGACTTGCATTCTTGCACGAAATGGGGAATTTACCCTCAAAAGATGAAATTTATAACCAAAAAGAGGAATTTACTATAAAAGAGGGAAGAAAAGAAGAGACTTTATTGGAGTTACTATTATAAAGGTTTCTTATTGTAATTCAATTCTTCAAACTTTTCTAATTATTCTTATGTATAGAATTTTAAAAGAATAATAACTTCAAATGCAAGTCAAGAAAAAATCATATAGAAAAATTTTAAATAAACAAATCAAAGGTATAAAATGATGATAGAAATATATTTTCTCAGTTATAAGAACATTAGGATATAAAGGCACTTAGGATTAGCTAATCTTTTTTGGAAGAATAACGGGATTGGAGGAAGAGAATTAAAGAGGCTTAAAGGGAAGTTTGCCACCACTCAGATCATAAAAATTTTGTGTAGGGAATGTTCGATTTCTACAGCCACTGTTTATGCCCTATTATTGTAAAAATTTTACAAAACTTTCAAATCAAACTTGTAGAAATTCTTTAAAAATTATTTGTTTATTAATGAATTTTTTTAACTGTCTAATATTTTGATAATAAACATAAATTAATTTACATGTTTTTAACTTTATTATTAAATATTAAATTATCATCATTATTAATATTTTTACATTCTTCCTGCCATTCTTTCAATTCTATAATTTCTTTTATTTCTTTTAACTTTTTTAAGCTACAGAAATTTCCACAATTTGGAATTTTAAATTCCCAGAGATTATTCCCGTCAGTTTCATTTTTGTGAAAAAGTCGAATAAAAAATGTTTTGTCTCTTTCTAGATTTCTTTCAGATTGGTTGTTTATTTGTTGATGTAATTCTATAAGTACAGCAGTTGAAAATGTAGGGAATATCTAGGTAAATTATTATCATTTAGTTACAGTATCTTCTAAGATAAATTTCCCTTCTAGTATGTTGAAACTAGAGTTGATCGAGTACCGAGCTTTGGGAAAAAACCGAACTCGAGTATCTCCGAGCCAGAAAAAGCCGAGTTCGAGCTCGAGCTCAACTTTTCCACCCGAGCCCGAACTCGAGTACCGAGCTAAACCGAGTATTTTCAGATATTTAGTTTATGTGCCACAGGCAATAATTTTTCGGCTTATTGGAGCCTAGGACTCAATAAATTGCAGTTTTAGTCGTAGGATTTAGTTCTAGGATTTAAAATAGTGGTCTGATATTGATTTATATCGACTAAAAGACTTAAATTAAGCGGCGGCGAAAACTTAGGAGATAGAGGTTTGCTGGTAACGGCACGTCTAGGTTCGGTGTTAGCACTGGAAAATTTTTATAACTTTCTGGCTCCTTCGGAGCCATACTTTGACATTTAGCGCCGCAGGCGCTAAAAAAAAATTATTGTTTCAACTTGAAACAATAATTACCCAGGGTAATTATTCGAGAGAAGAATTTATTAAAAAAAAATTATATTTTAAAACCTTCTCTGATTTCCGGGGTAGTAAATCTACTATGGGATATTAGTTTTCGAGCCACTAAATCTAAAAAACCTTGAACAACCCTAGAGAACAAACCCAGA
The DNA here is from genome assembly GCA_000172435.1 of Meloidogyne hapla. NCBI lineage: Eukaryota > Metazoa > Nematoda > Chromadorea > Rhabditida > Meloidogynidae > Meloidogyne > Meloidogyne hapla. Next base: position 13,163 of record ABLG01000223.1, on the reverse strand, counting down.
ATGCCTAATCCCGCGTTTTTTATAATTCCCAATTTCTAATGGAGGACGAGGGAGGAAAATGATTCGAAGAAAAAATAAAATCTCAAAGTTTTATTTAATTACTTTCTCACCTCTAAATTAATTCCTAAAATGGCAAGTAAACCAGCCACAGTCCCATCATGTCCAGAATATCCATGAAACTTTTCTTTAAGATCACAATTAACATTCAAAGCAATACTTTCCATTCTATTCAAAATTTCAGTAAATAGAGGACCAGACAATAAACGTTTTTGTCTTTCTGTTTTGAAGTTAAATGAGTTCTACAAAAATGAGAGAAATTTTGAAAAATATTTTTGAAAAATATATACAATGTCAATTTGACAAAATGTCAGTTTTGAAAGTTTCAAAGTAAAAATTCATCTAAAAATAGAGTGCGGACGGGACGGGATCTCTTACCGGGTTTTACGGTTTCCCGTCGACTTTTTTGAAGTTTACGGGATTTATGGGGTTCCGGGATTTAGGGTTTAACTCCGAACTCCCCCAGTAACTCCCCCCGTTACGGGACCCCGGAAGCTGAACTATAATATAAATACGTGACAAAATGGACAAAAAATCGCTGGACATTTGTAAAAATGACACTTTGACCACCTACAGTAATTTTCAGTAAAAACTTACCTTTAAATTATAAAGTCTAAAAATTTCTTTCCTAATTGTTTCATTTGCCCATTGAGGAATTTTAAATCCATCATTTTGATGTTCAGAAATAAAAGTTAAAGGATCATGAATATGACTAATATTTCGAAGAGATAAAATTCCATCAGAATTAATTAAATCAGAATTTTCGGCAATAAAATGAAGAAAATGTCGATTTGATTGTTCTATCTTTTTAAAGAAAATAAATTTATTTTTACTAAAATAATGTCTGTTTGGTTTACCCAAAAACATTATTTACCTCTTTAAATTCCTTTCCTTCAAATATTTGTTCATCTGCATTTTTAGCAGAAGGACAATCCACTTCATCAAAAACATAAGGATCTTTTCCTTTTGGAAGATATTTAATAGTTATTCCATTTTTGGGAACATTTTCTGTTAAAGGTAATATTGGGACATTTTGTTCAATATTGGCAAACATTCCTTGTTGATTTGCTAAAATACTCATTTTCGTGCGGTTATAGTAACTTAAATAATTTATTTTGAAGAGATTTAAAAATTTATTTTAGTAATCAAATTATACCCTCACAACATCTTTTAAATGTTTTTCTATTTTGATCATGTTCCAATCATTTTCATGTTTAATTTACTTTCCATATTTCCTTATCTTTTCCTTTGTTCAAATTTAAACATTTTCCTAAGGCTTATAATTTCCAATATGTTTTTATCATGTTTCCGCCCTTCCTATTCCCTATAAATACCCAAATGTATTTCTACGTTTCCAGTCCTATCTGGAGCATCACTTGACGTTTGGTTGTTGGAATAAATTTAATTAATATTATACCTCATCTATGAGATTTTAGGGTCATTTATGACAGGGTACACAAATATAATAACAAAATATCATTTGGTCAAGATGTCATTTGGTCAAAATTCCGACATATTAATAGAATTTATAATTATACCTAGAACGATATACAATTTCTTCCTGAGAATACTCTTCAGATATAAATCCATTATAACGCTTTCTAAATAATCTCCCAAGTTTAAATTGCTGTAAAGCACCCAATTCAGTTAATTCTCCCAATCCTCCAAATTTTTTCTAAAATTAGATATATTATCAGTAAAAGAAATTTTACATTACTTTTATTAAATCTACAGTATTTTCTTTATCTGAAGGTAATAAATTAGTTGGCGTTCTGTCCCCGTGTCTCCAAACAGCGTGTACAAATAAAAGGGTGTCTAAATCAGCCTGAAATCAGTCAAAAAATATTTTTCGATTTTTTAAAATAAATTTAGAATTTTAAAATAGCTTGCCTGCCTTTTCTTTTGCTAAAATTTGACATTGAATAATTAAAATTGAGGAAATAATTAATAAAAATAATTTGAGGAAAATCATACTTTTATTCAAAATTTAAGTATTTTTGTCATTTATGAATGCTTTTTCTGTTTATTTTTCTCTTTCGTAATTTTTTTAGTTTGTTTTAGAAAAATAAAGATATATTTTAAAATTATTTCGATGAAATATTCCGCGCATATAAAAATAAGGCAAGCAATCGATTATTATTCCTCTTACTCTCAACTAAAACTTGTTCGTTGAAACAAATACGAGATTTAAAAATAAAAGTTTTTGTGGTATTTTGTTATGTTTTCAGTTGTTGGGCAATAAAAAGGATGAAATAAATGCATGTTTTACAATAATAATCTATGCCAAAAAAGTTTAGATTATTTGGCCAAATTATTTATTTAATTGTTAATGTTTCGCGTCACAATTTTTCGAGGTAAAATTATTTATGGATTTCATAATATTTATGCTTTAAATTTGTTGTAACCGCACTTGAACGTAGACGAACACACGCACAAAGTTTATCACGAAGAAGAAACACAACAGAGATGAAGGTATTTAGAAGGTTGCACCAAGGGTTGTCCTTTTCAAAACACCAAAACCAAAAAACCTGGCATTTACCTGGCATTTTTTACAACAAACCTGGCATTTACCTGGCAAATAGTAAAAATAGCAAAAAATGCGTCTTATAAATAGAGACCGGAGTTGGGCTTCGATCGATATCGATATATCGAAAAATATCGAATATCGAAAAATAAAAAATCTTTCGATCGATATTCGATATATCGAAAAATATCTTCGATATATCATTTCGGTCCGGTCTCTACTTATAAACCGTTGCACACTAACCGTTGCACACCAACTGACTCCCGGCTGGTTAACACTAATTGCTTTATACTAAACTTTAATAAGGGCTTTTATACAAAGCCCTTCCCAACAAAATTTATGATAACAAGATTGAAAAATATATACATAATTTAGTGTTTAATTGTTTAAATCAAATATGAAAAACCACGATTTTGTTTCTATAATTTTTTGTTGTTTTCGATAAATATTCAAAAAGGTGGACAGCATCTTTTCTTTTTCTTATCTTTCTTATTAATATGTTTAGGAGTACGCTTCGCTATATCGTCTTCGTGTTGTTTTTGACCTAATTCTCCAAACAATTCGAGTGGTTGTTTTTTTATCTTAAAGTTCTCTACTTAATATCCTTTTTTTATTTTAAATATTACACAGGTTTTAATAAATATCTCGAAAATACTCAAATTGAATTATACAAATAAACATACCGTATTTCCTCTATTATAATGACATGCCATTCTATTTTTCAATGTGTTTTTTTAGAACTTGTACCTGTTGTGAAACGTGCAAAAAGCACTTTTTTCCGATTTGAAGAAATTAGATGCCATTCTAAAAGAGACTGCCATTCTATTAGAGACTGTCATTATATTAGAAGAATACGGTAAATTCCCTTACTAATTTATTTTTTCAACTTTAACACCCATATTTCAAATTTAGACAAAAGATGTTACCGTGCCAGTAATATGATCAATTTCTATCAACTAAATTTTAAGATAAAAATTCGATGAAATAATTACCATAAGTATAATTATTGTTTCAATCTTTCGATGGAAAGTATAATTGGCCGAAACGGTCATTTCAGTAATTAATGATAAGAAATTTTGAATAATTGAAGTAAAGAAAGGGTAACACGGATAAGTACCTTAGGTATAGACGGTTCAGTCTCCGCCGTGTATACGGCCAAATGGGGACGTTTCAGTATACGGAGCCGGCGATACTGAAACGGCGGAGACTTAAAGTTCCCCTACCCAGGGTAACAGAATATACTAGAGTGCTGCACAGGGCAGGACACTGTACAGGGTTTTTTCGGGATCCTGTCCCGAACCCCGACGTTTTTCCAGTCTTCGGGGTTTACAGTTTACGGGGTTGAGCCCTGAGAATCCAGCCCTGAAGAAAACTTTAATCTCCAACCCCGAAACAGGACCCCGAAGTTTGAAATTTCCGCTCTCTAGAATATACGGTATGTCATTCAAAGATTTCGTTTCATTTAAATTCAATTTTTAATTATTTTAAAAATAATTAAAAAGTTACATTAGCACTTTTTCTAGTTTCTTCTTCATCTTCTTGTATAATTTTTTGATCCATAGCACAAATATAATTAATAATTAAAATAATGGTTAGTAATATAGAAAAATAGGAAGCTTGCATTAAACTGTTTTTAAAAAATATTTATTGAGTTTAAATTGTGCTTTTAAAGAGGTTCGGTTTTTTCAGTTTTTTTGAAAAAACCGAACGAATATTTTACCAGATTCTAATTTAAAGTAAGGATTTGAGATTTTGTTATTTTCGGTTTATATCGTTTCTCAGATTGCTTAAACTTCATTATAGAATAATATTCTATTTTTAAAGAATTCAGTTTATTATTTTAGAAAAATTTAAATTATGGGAATCCTCCTTAAAAAATTTAAAATTAAATTATTAAATTAAGTGGGGGAATTTATTGTGTGGGGGGAAGGGTGGGAATTAAGGAGGGAAGGGTGGGCAAATAAGTAGGGAAGGGTGGGAATTAACGAGGGAAGGGTGGCCAATAACGAATGGGGGCATTTTGCACTAGAGCCCGGCACAGGGCAGGACCCTGTACAGGGTTTTTCGGGATCCTGTCCCAAAACCCCGAGGTTTTTGCAGTTTTCGGGGTTTACAGGGTTTCGGGGTTTTCGGGGTTGAGCCCTGCAAACCCTGCCCTGAAGAAAATTTTAAACTCCAACCCCGAAACAGGACCCCGTGAACTTAATGTCGTTTTTCGGGGTTTTTATTTTTCGGAATTTAATTCACACAACGCCAAAAATTTTCTTTCTTTAATATTTTAATGAATAATATTTTTATATTTTTATCTATTTCTATCTAATTTTAATTTTTAATTATTTGTAATTATTTAAAGTTTTATTTTCAATTTAGATTTTTTAATTTCTAATCATGAGCCATCCAATTTGGCAAATTGGTCTTTTTGATAAAAGGGACAAAGATATTGTTGAATGTTTAGAATGTAATCAGATGCTTAAGATTTCAGCAGGCAGTATCAAAGGAATCAAGACTCATCTTTTCGGCAAACACAAAGACAGCAAGTACACGGAGCAGTATATCCGAGTTGAGGAAGGCAAGTCAAAACAAGCAAATACAAAAATAACAAATTATTATACACATTCTTCTGGTTTATTTATTATTTTTGAACTTTTGTTTTAAATTATTTTCAGGGAAGTTAAGCGTGATGGATAAAAATGTAATTAACTACATTACTTGTTGTAATATTCCATTTCTCACCATAAATCACCCAACCTTTAAAAAACTTGTCAGAAATACGTCCGACAAACTTCTTGACGAAAGTCATTATAGAAAGAATGTGCTGCCTGAAATTTACAAAATTGTTAAAAATAAAATTAAAAATAATTTTAGAGTCGGCGAGAATTTTGCAAAAAAAAAATATTTTTTATAAAAAAATTATTCAACGTGGTTGTATTTTGATTGCCTGCACTTTTTATTTAAATTTCATGAAGTTTCGAAACAAAACTAAATAAATGTACAAAATATCTCGAAAAGTTTTAATAATATCGTATTCGCTGAAATAATTGCCCTATGTAATTATTGTTTCAATCTTTTGATGGATATAATACTTAAAAATTATAATTTTTAATTATTTTATATTAGTCATATCTAGAATGAAGGAAAAAAGAATGAAGGAAAAATTTCAGTTTACGGAAACCGAACAGATAAACCTACCAAAAATCATTGGCTTTTCTTTTAGGTTTCAAACCGACAACCCTAATCGTAAAGTTAAAAATTTAGAGAAATGTAGGTAACTTACAAAATTCTCTATTATTTATAATTAAAACTAGTACATGCATTAAGTTCGGTTACTATACTTTTATGAAATTTTTGGGGAATTTAATACGCTGCGGGGATATACGCTGCAAAAGATTTCTGGGTCGTTGAAAGCCTGCGGCTTTAAAGCTGTGCTAGAATTTTTTTGAAAGCTTGGAGATTTGGTTAACTCTGGATAACTCTTGCGTTAACTCAAAGGTTTGACGGTTGTTGTGGGTTTGGCAGTTTACTCTGGGTTAAAGTTCACCCAAGGCGTTTGGGGGCTAGAACCCAAACCCATCGGTTTGACAGTGGAGGTGCGTCTGTAAGTTGTTTTGGATTAAAAAGTTGTGGTGCGTCCACACAAGGCGTCCCAGACAGAACTAAAACAACCATGAGGTCATGGATGACCGACACCCCAGAATTATGGCTAGAATTATTAGATGTGACATTTTTCTTTTAAATAATTTTCAAAAATAGTTTTTTCAAAATAAATCATTTTTAAGCAATTTAAATTAATTTTATTTTTCGCATTTTATTTCATGTAATTTTTTATATTCTTTTTGATAATCAGAACTTGTTGAAAATTTCCTTTGAAATAAGCTGAATAAGGCCGGTTTTCCATATTCACATATTTCGTGATCTTTCAACTAAAAAATAAAATTTATAAAAATAACTAGTTCATTGGGCTAGACTAAGGTTAAAATAATGCTCTATTAATGCAAGACATGCGTACCAAGGCAATGTATTGTCCCATAAAAGTTTATTCGTCCCATAGAATTTTTTTTAATTTTCTTTGTTTTTATATTTTGGGTTCTTGGTTTTCGGTAACTGTCAGTTAGCTTTGTTTAAATTTTAGATAGTCATAGTAGATTTTTAACGAATTCAGAAAAAACATATAAATAAACATTAATAAAATGTCAAGGATCTCGAAGTAAACACACAAGCAACTTATGGATGAATAGTTTCATTTGACGCAGAAATTGCCATGTTCTGCGCCAGAGACTAAAATAATCCCCTTTGTATTATGTTCGTGCTGTGGAAAAATTCATTGGATGGGAGATGGAATAGAACCATCGTGAGTTATTTTTATTCATTCATATTCTCTGCAACGGACACAACACATTGTTTATCTTATTGTTAGATTAAATAAATATAAGTGCAATAAAAGCTTTTACGGTTGAGCTACATAAAATAAAATAATAAATAAAATATACAAACATTATCATCACGAGAATGATAAAATCCATAACCAATTCGAGTAACATTCCCCATTTCAGCTAATATTCCAGTAAAAAGAGCATCTTCAATTTTAATACCATAAACTTTTTGAGTGTGTTTCATTAATGAAGTGATAGCTTTACTATTTGCAAAATATATACAACCAGACATATATGTTGGATAAAATTTATTTGGATATTCTTTTTCAGATACGTAACTAAATAATTAAAAATAATATTTTTATAAGTATACGTTAAACTCGAAATAAAACTCATAAAAAATAAATTAATTTTTGTAAGTTGTGCAAGATTATAGTATCGTGCCGACAAAAAATCATTACAGATTTTCTGGATCAACTATTCGTAACTCAATAGAAGATACCTACTTCAAGTCAATTTTAATACCGCTCGATGAACGTATTTATCCTAATAGAACCGCATGCTTGTATTCTTCAACCGCCTCAGGTGCGCTTCTATTAGGGAGTGCGGTTCTATTAGGAAAAATACTTTAGTTTAAAAAACAGGATCTAGGGAAGTTAGACTGAAGTTAAAATGTTTATAAACCCTTAAATGAATTTTAAACAAATGCATACAATTTACCACTCTTATCCCTATTTACTCCTGGTCTTTCAACTGCATAGCCAAAAAATGCTAGGCCTGTTTTTGTTTCATTGAGTTGTTTTTTAAATTTCTTTTCTGCCCAGAATTCCCAACGAGACAAATCAATAATTGTATCATCATCAACTTTCATTACAAATTCTGCATTAGGGCAAAATTTTTGCTGCCATTGAAACGCAACACCTGTCTAATAAATATTCAGGAAACTTATTATTTTTAAATTAGGTATTAAACGCATTACAATTATATTGGACTAAGCTTATCCCATCCTAGTTGATAAGGCAAAAATGAAAACCTTCAATAGGTAACCTCTCTTTTGAAAGCTATCGGGATCTATCCCATCAAATTTTTTGAGACTGATTATTTCAGAAATATGAGGTTACATTTCCTGTGAATCAGAGAGATGAATGTGAGAGAAAATTCAGCCAGTAAAGATTATATCTTGATTACCCGTAAAATTTATAATTTTAATTAATAAATACCTTATATTGTAAATGGTCATAACCTTCTGTAATATTATAATATCGTATCAGATCACCAAACTGTTCATGTTCCTCGCTCAATATTTTGTCAAATTTTTCACCGGTTTCCTGTCCCTCCGATGGATCTCCAATCACAAAACGAATTATAATTTCCTTGCTCTTAATCAAAATTTTAATGTAATCTACTGTAATTTAAATGGAGAACCTAATCTAACGAAAAGCCATAACTTTTCTTTAATGATTGAAGCTCTCAACGATTTTGGTGCAATTCGACAGCGTTGGTCGAGAAGCTTCGAATAATACCAAAACAGAAGAGGTTTGACTTTCAAAAGCTTAATTAATAGCCATACTGTAGGTTGGGCTCGCAATAGGTTTGGGTATACCCTTATTTAATTATCTATCCACGAAATCAAAATATCCTAATTACCATGTCTTTTGCCCAACTATTTCTAATTCCCATTCGACGTTGTAAAAATTCTCTTCTAGTAATAACCAACACAACAAGTTTTATCTGCCTTCCATTACAATGATCAAATTTTGGTTTTTCCATTTGATAATATTTTTGAACATTAGAAAAAGTTAATTTAAAATTAACCAAATTTTCTTGTTTTTTATTTAAATTTTCATTAATAAATATTTTAGGGAATTTTTGTACTTTTGGTAATACTATTTCTTCAAATTTTAAAAGTAGCAATATAAAAACAAAACAAGCAACGGTAACCATCAAAATACGGGTGAAACAAAAAGTATTCCTACATAATTTTAAAAATTAAAATAAAATAGAGATTAACTTGTCGAACTTTCGCTTAAAGGGTGACCCAGAAAAATGGTTCTTTGCATCAGATTTGTCTCGAAACTAGAAAATAATCGAAACGAAAATCTAAAAAAAATCAAAAATTATCGAAAACGAAGATCGAAAATTTCTTTAAAATTTTCGAATTCGAAAATCGAAATTTCGAGGTAACGTTGCTCTGCATAAGCAAGGTATAACAAGTATATTTCCTTAAAATCCCCCTCCACATATAACAGGGTTACGAAAAAGCCCGGTCGGTCAAGAAAAAGTTTCGGGTTTCGGTTAACCCGCTGCAACACTGACATATTTTTTATATAATAGAAAATATTATTTGAGAGGACATGCAAAACAAACCATGAAATTTTATGTTTAAAAGAAATCCATCTATGAGTAAAGCTATTGAACCGTCGATTAATTATAAGCGGATTGGCCTCCATCAAATATTTAAGTCTTTCTAAATATAAAAAATATTAACTAAATATACTTAGGAAAATAGAAGAATAACTATAAGGAATTGAAATTTTTATAATAAAGTACACTTTTTATTGCTTTCTTTTATTTTCAGACGAAATATTTTAAAAATTTGACAATAAGCAACTCATAAAAAAAGAAAAGAAATTTAAATATATAAAAGGAACATGCACGATAAAAATTCTATAATTCAAATAAAAATGTTGCTTCAAACCAAAATGGCGAGTTGCCCAGAGATTTTTTAGTTGTCGCATATTAAATTGAAGAGATGCGAAATGGGACGCATAAGTCCTCAAAAGTGGCTTTTATTCTAATTTGGGGATTAATTTGGGCATTTTTTAATAAATGAATTAATTTTTTAATAATAATTATGTAAAATGTTTTTTTATTTATTTAGTTTGTAACTCTACAATTTTATTCTAAAAATTAAATAAAAATATATTTAAATTCGTGTGATCACAAAAAACCAAAATTCATAATGAGTTCAATTGTGGAGTTACACAAACATGTTGGCGTCTTTATCCAGTTGGCGTCTTCATTCTGAAAATAAAAAGAAATTGTTGAATTGAATAAGCAAAATTAGAAAAATAAATATGATGAAGAAAACATTTCCTTTTAATTTCTAAAAAATATAATATTCATATAAAATATAATAAAAAAATATAATTTCATTCTTTCTCTTTATTTAAAATTCATTTTTAAATTTTTATTTGTTCACAGTTGGTCAAAGTTACTGGCAACTTTTTACATAAAAATACAATAAGATGTCGAAATAAAAAATTTTTCATATTATGTAGTCAAAAATTCCATTTAAAAGATTTGCTTATTTTATTTTTTCTCCAGATAGGGCTTATTCTAGAGAAAAATCATTTAAAAGTTCTTAAGCTACTTAAAAATAATTACTTTTAAGTAGGGTTTGACGGGATCGGGACTATAAAGGTCGGGTGGGAGGCTAATCCAGCTCCCGATCCCGTTTCGGGTTCGGGATCTGAAAAATCGGGTTCGGGTTTTTCTCTCGGGATCCGGTTTCAGAAAAGTCGGGATAATCCCGTCCGATCCCGTCAAACCCTACTTTTAATATTATTTGGGAATTATTTTTAATTTATAAAGTATAGCCGAATCGACTGTATAAGAAAGTCTACAAGAGTTAAAAAATATATATTCTATAAGTTTTTTTTCATTTTGTTTAATTTTTGTCAGGTAAAATTTAAAAGTTACAAACTATATATTTTTAAATTTAAATTTTTTAAAATCCTCCACGTTAACATTTAAATTTTTATTTATTTAGATTCTTCCGGTTTTTAATCTTCCGGTTGGAATTTTTAAATAATAATAAAATATTTCAAATAAGGTTGAACAAAAAATTACAATTTTAAAAACGTCTAATTCATTAAATAAAAATTTTATAAAAATCCTTAAATTTTCAACTGATCAAACACATTCAGATTTTACGTAAGCTAAACTGCCAACAAAAATTTTTTGAGTTGTTGAATATATAAGCTTCTATGAAATCCGCAGAAACATTCAATTAAACAAGTTTAAAGCTTTAAATAAAATCAAAAAATAAAATGTTTTCTTTAATTTTAATATTATTTTTATCATTTCCGTTATCTAATGCAGCTCCCCCTTATGGTCAGTTATCTGTCAAAGGGAATAAATTATTGGGAAGTAATGGTCAACCTGTTCAACTTGCTGGAATGTCACTCTTTTGGTCTAACTGTGATGAAGGCAAGGTTTTCTATAATGAAGAAACTTTGTATCACCTCAAATGTTCGTGGAATGCTAATGTTGTTAGAGCTGCAATGGGTGTAGAGTCTAATGGGTGTCAACGACCGGCTTATCTGGATGTTCCTATCACTGAACGTGAAAAGGTTGAAGCAGTTGTAAAGGCTGCCATTAAATTGGACATGTATGTTGTTATTGACTATCACACAGAAAAAGCTCAGGACTCTTTACCTAAAGCGGTGAGATAAAAAGACTTGACTTTCCTAAATCTCAAATTAAACATAACTATTTACAGAAAGATTTCTTCAATTATTTTGCCTGTAAATACGGAAATAATCCAAACATAATTTATGAGCCTTTCAACGAACCAAACGGAATAGGCTGGTCAGGTGTTAAGGCTTACCATCAGCAGATTGTTGATACTATACGAAAATGTGATAAAAAGAATGTCATAGTTCTGGGTACAACTACATGGTCGCAAGATGTTGATATTGCTTCTAGAGACCCAGTAAATGGGGCAAATCTTTGTTATACTTTGCACATATATGCAGCTTCTCACCATCAAGATGTACGGAATAAGGCGCAGACCGCTTTGAATAATGTAAGCTCAATTATAAGTATTTTACATTATCATTGAACATAGTTCCATATAATGGCCAAAGAACTTTTTCTAAAAATAATCCGAGTAATAATACAACAAAAAAATAATTTTAAAATAATTACAGGGAGTTTGCATATTTGTAACTGAGTATGGCACTGTTTCCCGCAAGTGGCGGTGGAGAACCAGATGAAGCTTCAATGAATGATTGGTGGAATTTCTGGGACAAAAACAAAATTTCTTATCTAAACTGGGCAGTAGATAATAAGGGAGAAGGATCTGCAGCTCTTAACCCAAATACAGTTGCATCTGATGTCGGGACTCCTTCACATTGGTCAAAATCTGGTCAAATAGTTCAGGATCATCTTAAGAAAATGACTAATGGTTAGTTCACTCTTTCGAGAATACACATTAATAAATATTTAAAGGTGTCAGTTGTAGTGGAAAACCTAACAATAGTGGTTCTTCACCTCCAAAAAGCAATAATAAAAATAATGGTACAGTAAGCAAAAACAAAGGAGGCAATAATAACAAAGGAGGCAATACGAACAATAATAACAAAAATGGGGGTAAAATCTCCATTAGTTTAAATGTCGATTCAAGCTGGGGAAATGGTGCAAACTATAAAATTATAATAAAAAATACTGGCACTTCTGCAATATGCTCTGTAACGTTTCAAGTGACACCAGTTGGAAAAGTTGGTTTTTATTTAAATAATTATGAACATGATTACTTAAATCATCGGATATAAGTATCGTTACCAAACCAAATTCTCGGGTCAAATTAATTTTTATTTAATCATTTTTAGCAAACAATAAACGTTTGGAATGCAAAAAGTCTTTCTGGAGGAAAATATTCGATTTCAAATATTAAAATAAACGCTGGAGGAACAAATAATGAAATTGGAATGGGTGTTTCTGGATCAAGCAAAGCACCTAAAATTAGCTTAATAAACATTGGAAAATGTTAAAATTAAAGAAGTAATGGTATGTATCGAAAGAAATTGTTAAATAAAATATTTTATTAAAATTTTAAAAGTTATTAATAAATAAGTAATATTGTAAATAGTCGTTTTTTTGCAATTTGTGCTTTTCTATTTTTTTGTTTTAAATATTGTATCATTTCCACAAAAATTACTATGAATTTATAAATAATGAAAAATTTATAGAAAATTATTTAAATAAAAATGATTATATAAAAAATAATTAAAATTATATATTATTTAAATTATATTTTTAATGTTTCTGGGTATTTCAAGCAAAAATTTCAGTCACCAGTTAAACATATTCGGCAGGAAAAGTGCTGAAATGGCGCTATGACAATAGGACTGAGGTACGATTGGACTGATAGATAATTGGACTTAAGACCATTGGACTGAAGACCATTGGACTGAAAAAGATGCACA
>ABLG01000224.1:0-49338 GCA_000172435.1 Meloidogyne hapla | reverse complement strand
GTTATATTGCTTGATTTTTCAAATTGATGGTCAGCATTTAGCGAAGTTTTGTTGTTTATTTGGTTGATTCGTATTATATTGCTTGATTTTTCAAATTGATGGTCAGCATTTAGCGAAGTTTTGTTGTTTATTTGGTTGATTCGTATTATATTGCTTGATTTTTCAAATTGATGGTCAGCATTTAGCGAAGTTTTGTTGTTTATTTGGTTGATTCGTATTATATTGCTTGATTTTTCAAATTGATGGTCAGCATTTAGCGAAGTTTTGTTGTTTACTTGGTGATTCGTATTATATTGTTTGATTTTTCAAATTGATGGTCAGCATTTAGCGAAGTTTTGTTGTTTATTTGGTTGATTCGTATTATGTTGCTTGATTTTTCAAATTGATGGTCAGCATTTAGCGAAGAGTCTGGAGAAAATCATGAGGAAAAAAGAAATGGTCAGTAACTTGAAAATTTACATAATGGTAGAAAAGAGAAAAGAAAAGAGGAGGGAGAAAAGGGTCAGTAGCAAGAAGAGATATATAATGGTGAATACAGAAATGGAAAGAAAGAACGAAAAAAACACTGAAACTTTCGTGTCCTAACAAAAGGCCGAATAACAAAAGATATAATCGGACAAAATATATCAAAAGATATAATCAGCCAAAATTCAACAAAAGATATAATCGGCCAAAATATATTTTAATATCCGAGAGAAAAACAAATCAACTGTAAAACAAATCAACTGTAAAACAAATCAACTGTAAAACAAATCATCTGTAGTGAGATGGAATTGCGCCTCGGTTCGGAAGCCTTTCAACAAGGGGTACATGTTCATTCAGTCCAAGAAAGCAGTGTTGGTTTTCAGGTTTTTTATTAAATGCTAAACCTAAATTAATACCTAAAATTTAGCGTTGGATGATCACTCATTTCATCCTATTATTTCTATGCAATTTGTTTGGATTCTTCTCAGCCCCAACAACAAGCATTAGCTTAAGCACTATTGTCGAGGTACCTCGTTGGGAAATGCCTCTTGTCCGAACTCCTCAATACCCCTTCTGGAATGTCAAAGAACGAGCCTTGAAGGCGCTTGCAAAAACCAACAACGCTCTTGAGTCAAGTCACTACCATTTTATTGTTTGTTTAAATTATTTCATACTTTTTCTAACTTAATATTTTAAGAAAAAGCTTAACCATCACCCGTCCATGAGCGATTTTCTACTCGCGATTCTAAACGATGTCGACAAACAAGTGGATATCGCTCGTTCAGCAGCCACCTTCAAGCATCAACGAAAACAAAAATATATTGTGAAGGAAGCCCAGGTGTTTTCTACTTTGAATGAAGCTGAATACGACGACGACTGGCAACTTCGTGCTTACACTTCTCGGTCTTCAAATGAGCGGATATATTGATGGATTGCGATCTACTGAACGCCAGCCTGAAGAACGTGACACTGAAGATGGGGTGGATAATGAAAATTCGGAGAATGATGCACCAACTACTTCTAGTTCATTGTTTATTTAAAATTAAATTTTCCCTTTATCCTTTGATACATATTTTGTGATTTTTATTTATTGATTCGGTGTTTTATTTGAACATTATTGTTTTCTTTTTTAATGATTAAATGATTCGGTTATTAATGATTCGGTTTAATGATTCGGTTATTTAAAATAAAATTGTTTTTTCTATTTTACAGTTGATTTGTTTTTCTCTCGGCCTTTTAATATATTTTGCCCGATTATATCTTTTGATAATTTTCCCTTTTGTTGTTCGGCCTTTTAATATATTTTGGCCGATTATATCTTTTGATAATTATGCCTTTTGTGAGTTTGAACAAAGTTATGATCAGTTGTTGTAACCCCTTATGTACGGTCTCCGCGGAAAAAGTTTTTGTGATGCTACGGAGGGTAGGCCGGGCATGTCGCCGCCGCTTCGCTACGGCCGCCGCGAGCGAAGCGAGCACTGTTGCAATCATTTCATAGATAATTCTTTTAAGATTCTATATAAAAAATTTTGTGAATTTTTATGTTCTAAAAAAAGTTAATATGGCCAGAGTTTTTCATTTATTTCTAGATGAAAACTCGATTTTAATAAAACTTCTTGTTTAATTGACTATTTTTAAGTTTTTTGGCATTTGACCATTTTGTAACATTTCTTGCGTGTGACCCTTTTCCTTTTATTTATGAAAGTGAAGCGCACGAGAGATACAATAGAATAAGGTGGCACGACAATAGGGCTTTCGAATGATATAAGATTTATTCAGATTGGATCATAATTTAAAAAGTTATGACCGATCAAACATGGCTGGCGCTCTAGTGGCCGCGCTCTAGTGGAAAAGATGCACAACATATGCATCTTTTCAGTCCAATGGTCTTCAGTCCAATGGTCTTAAGTCCAATTATCTATCAGTCCAATCGTACTTCAGTCCTATTGTCGTGCCGCCGAGTAAAATAGCCGTTTAATTTAAATGTGGGTACGGCCCACTTAGTCGCGACCGTTTAGTCGCAGGCCACTTAGTCGCGAGGCCACTTAGTCGCAGGCCACTTAGTCGCAAGGGTTAATTTTAAAATATTAAGAAAACGGGATCAACCCAGAACATCGAAACCCAAAACATCGACACCCAAAACATCGATACCCAAAACAGCGAATTTCCCAAAACATCGAAACCCAAAACATCGAAACCCAAAACGACGAATTTCCCAAAACATCGAATACCAAAATAACAGTTATTTGTTCACTGGTAACAATTATTTGTTCATTGGTATCAACTAATTGATTATTAGTCACCATTTTATCGTTTACCAATTATTTGTTCATTGGTTAAACCAAATATTAACATATTTTGGTATTCGATGTTTTGGGGAATTCGACGTTTTGGGTTTCGATGTTTTGGGAAATTCGCTGTTTTGGATTCGATGTTTTGGGCTTCGATGTTCTGGGTTTCGATGTTCTGGGGTGGACCCAAGAAAACATGGTGCTTTAACATCTGTTGATGAACATCTATGTTCTGTTACCAAATGATTAAGTCCCTATAAATTTAAAAATCCAATAAATAAAGAGAACCTGACCTGGGGTCGCTTTAGTATATGGGTGCCGAGCTAAAAATACAAATTACATACCATTCGAAAGAGCTCGTCGAGCTGAGTTGAATGACACCAAAATTAGCCCGAGGAAAAATTTTTGAAGTGAGTTACAAGGACTCAAAATGGTCAAAAACCATATGGGGGAGTAAACACAATTTTGAGATAAAAAATTCGAATATACAAATTATGTAACATTCGAAGAGTTTTTCCTTAACAATCATTTATTTCATTCTACTCAAAAAATAATTAAAATATAATTATCAACTAAACAGGATATTTTCTGTGAACAGCAGACAAAAGATAATCAAAAGTATCGATGTGTCGTTTCTTACATTGTCTACGCCATTGATATTCCACAATGTGATCAGCTAACGATTCAGGGTGAAATTGTTTAGCACGAAAAAAATCCTTTAACGGACGCCAGCTCGACTCAATACGATTAGTATGAACACCACTAGGACCTATAATTTAAAAGAACACTAAAACAACAAACAATTTATTACCAACAAAAGGATTCTCTGGATCTGAATGATTAACTCTTTCGTGTTTGTATCCTTTCTTTTCAATTCCCAAATATCCTTTCCAATAATCGGTATGCAAGATAGAACCTTTCTAAAAGTAAAATACGCAGGAAATAACGTTTTTGTGCTGCTCCGTAGGTAGGTTGGGCATGGTCTTCGCTACACGATGGCCGTGCTTCGCTGCGGTCGTGCTCGCTTCGCTCGCGGCGACCGTAGCGAAGCGGCGGCCGTCGTTCCGCTCGACATGCCCAACTTCCTCCGCAGCGGCAAAAACATCTTTCCGCGAAAGACAAATTGATTATACCTCCACATGTTTTTCAATAATACTATGCAGAACATCTGCTGACTTTTCATTATTAGGACACAATTCAAGACGGAAATCCTCACTTCCGTCCTCTATTAGCTGCCTCATTAATTGCTTCCTCATAACTCTCATTACGAGAGAAGGAATACATTAAACTAATAACAAAATTTAAAAAAACGAAAATATTCACCTAAAAACAGCTGGCAAGTCAATTTTTACATTTTCAAACCATGTTCCATTTACCCTCGATTGTCTATTATTACCTCTACATGATCCTCTATTGCAAACAAAACGTCCAAATTTTCCATGTTCTGCTTCAATACACATTGGTTGATGATGAATACGGCATTCTTTTACAGAAGGAATAAATCCATTATTAATACACCAATTTAAAGAAATATTATTATTTGGAAAAACTTCATTCAATTTACGACGATTCCATTGATTACTAGCCATTTATAAATAAATTTAACAAATGATTTCTCGATAATGTATATTTTTATTTTTACATTTCCGTATATATTCTTGAGATGAATCAGCAAAAAATTCACCAAAAGAAAAAATTGTTTTACGATTTTGTTTACGATTTTACTATTGTTTTACGATTTTCAAAAATCTGTAACTCACTTCAAAAATTTTTCCTCGAGCTAATTTTGGTGTCATTCGACTCAGCTCGACGAGCTCTTTCGAATGGTATGTAATTTGTATTTTTAGCTCGGCACCCATATACTAAAGTACAGCCCCTGACCTTTGTATATTTAATGTTGGTGATCTTTCTATAATTTTATTCGTTTTCCACCAATTTTCGTCCAAATTCTTGCCATCACATCTTGAGAAGCAGTCCTCATATCATAAGGTTCTGCTCCACAAGCACTAGTAGGTAATTCAGCAGTTGAACGATGTTGACGGTAGAATTTTGATCGCGAATTGATGAAAACGGACTATTATGTTATTTCAAAAATTTTTAATAATTTCCAAAAAAAAAATCTTTAAAAACCAATTCTGTTGGATAAGAACCAACAATACCTCTAACAGCATCTCAAGAACTAGCTAAGAACTTTGATGAGGTGGGGCGAATTAGAAAAAAAAATAAAATAAAACAAACGTTTTGCGACTAAGTGGCCTGCGACTAAGTGGCCTTGCGACTAACAATAAGTGGCCTGCGACTAAGTGGTCGCGACCAAGTGGCCCGCGACTAAGTGTCCGTGTCCCTTTAAATGTTGGCATAATGTCTAAGGAAAAGATTTAGCTTATTATGACGCGCGCGTCAACGGGCTGATTATGCTGTGCGCCAGGGCTGGGCGAAATCGAAAAATAAAAAGCGAAATGCGGAATGCGAAACTTTTTTTAAAAAAATAAAATGCGGAATGCGAGACTTTTTGCGCTGAAAAATGTGAAAAATGCGAAAGATGCGAAACGCGTATGCGAAATTAGCCCAGCCCTGCTGTGCGCCAAGTATACTGGGGCCTATTCCAATAAACGACAATCTAAGTCAATGTCGTCCGACAAATGTCAATCGTGACAACGACATTGACATGTGATTGTGTTCCAATAAACTAAAATCAAATTCATGACATTTTCGATGACATCGACACTAATTGTCGACATTGATTTAGGATTGTGTTCCAGATGAACAATCAGTCGATGTCGTTGTCAAAATGTCGATGTCAATATTAAAATATTGTTTTTCCCGTTCTTTTTATTTTTAAATTATTATTTTTTAAATTTTGCTAAAATCATTTAGAAATGGATGAGAATAGTAAAATTGTTTTTGGTACTTTTTTCATAGCCCGCCCCCCCCTATTTGAGTCTCAAAATTAATTCCTTCCTTTCTCATCTTTATTTTTCATCTTTATTTTTGATTGACAGGAATCTACCCTTCCCTTTTGATTGACAGGAAAAGGAACTCATACTTTTTGATTGACAGAAAGGAAGGGATTATTTTTGAGACTCAAATAGGGAGGGGGGGGGGGGCGGGCTATGAAAAAAGTACCTTGTTTTTTTGAAAGCTGTTCTTTTTGAAAGTTGATCTCTTTGGGCAATTTTCTGGAAAATTAACTTGGGTTATTAAACAAAAGTTATGGCAACAACTTTTGAGTGACATTTGTCAAAATGTCGTTTATTGGAATAGGCCCCTGGCGACAGGGTCATATTGAACTTGCACTTATTTTTATTTCTTATTTATCTTTTTCTTATCTATTTGTTCTTTTCTGATTTAAATTCGTAAACATAGGTTCAATTCTATCCTTATTAAAAATGGCTTCATCTGCTGATCTCTCAGTAAAACAAAACCGGTCTTTTATGCTATTTGATGCTATGGAGATGAAAATATATACATCAGAAGAAGTTAGAAAAATTAGTGTAATGGAGATAACTAAAGCTGATACTTTTGATGAGGTTTTTTTTTGAAATTTTTTAGAAAAATTAAAAAAAATTTTTGAGGTTGGATTTCCTGTACGTGGTGGTCTCTATGATTGTCGGTTGGGACCTTCTGAAGGTTTTTGTGATACTTGTAAAATGTCAGATAATCATTGTCCTGGTCATTATGGACATATTGAACTTGCAGTGCCTGTATTCAATCCTCTCTTATTTAGCTTTACAAATAATGTAACTTTTTAAAATTTTGTTTTTTTTAATAATAATTATATTTTTATTTTTTAGATAATGAAAGCTACATGTATTCATTGTCATCGATTTACAATTGATTCAAATTCAATACCTACAAAAATTTTAATTGCAAAACTTAGAGCGATAGATTTTGGGTTGTCTGAAATACTTGCAAGTATTGGCGGTGAAATTAAAAATAGAATTGGAAATGGAGAAGCTATAGGTTTTTCTTTAAATTTAATTTTATCGGAATCATTCAAAAATATTTTTTTCAATTTTAGGTGACAAAATTGAATTATTGGGAGAACAAGCATTTCTTAGAGAAATTGATTCAATTATTGCAAAATTAGCAAATATAGATTCTGTCGATTGTTTACATTCTAAAAATTATTTTAATCAAAATATTTTGAGAAATGATTTATATGAAAAAGAAATTTTGATAAAAACATATTTAAAAGAATTGGTATATTTTTAAAAAAATATTTAAATAATTAAATTTTAAGTTAAAAAGAAAAACTCGATGCCCAATATGTAAAAGACCTAATGGAATTTTACGTAATGATTTTAAAAAAGCTTTTTTATTGGATTTTACTAAACAGAAAAGCGCAGGTTTTTAAATTATTTTTCAAAAAATTTTTATTTAAAAATTTTTCAGTTAAAGCCAGACGGTCCCTTCCTGTTCCAGAAAATAAAAGGTTATTAAATTATCTTCAAATTTAAACTTCTTAACCTTTTAAGTTCCCCAACTAAAGGACATGCACAATTACCACAAGTTTCAATTGAAGATTTAAGGCCTGATTTGGGTATTGGAGGTGGTATTGAATTTGATGCAGATTTTGATAAAAAGGTTTGGTTTTTGTGCTTAATTTTCAGAGTGGGAACAACTTTTTTGTTGGCTTTTTGTTCCCTACTTTTTCTTTTCATCCCCTTTGATCGCTTTGATTTATGTATCGAATGACACAGTTCGTGCAGTAATATTTTTTTAATTATTTCAGTAATATTTTCAGTAATTTTTTGTCAGTAATATCATTAAACCCGATATCTGTAGCACAGAAACTGCCATTTCGATTGTTAAAAATCTTAAAGGAAAAAAATGTGTCAAGATCAAAATAGTAAGAAAGAATTGTCATTTTCCCTTTCATTATATATTTTCCAATTCAAACTCATCTTAAATTTTATTTATATTTTTTTTAAAGTTTGATTTAACAACACCAAAATTTAAATCTACTGATATTTCATTTACATCATCACTTTGTGATCAATTATTAGATACTCAATTACAACAAATAATTATTGGAAAATGTGATAAATTAGCTTGGAGAGCATCAGAAGTTAGAGAACATTTTCGAATGGTTTGGCAAAGAGAAGGATTTTTATTAAAACATTTATTTCCTTTATTTAATGAAAAAGATGAGGTTTTTATTTAAGAATTTTTAAAAATTAATTTTAAATATTTTTAAGGGTTTTAATTTTGGAAATTTACCTTCTGTTGATTCACTTTTTATTGAAACGGTATTCTTATATTTGATATATTTTTTTATTAACATTTTAAGGTGCTAGTTGAACCTTCTCGCTTTCGCCCAATTCGTTATCTCCACTCTGATAAATTTGAACATTCTGTTACTTCAAATTTACGAAAACTTTTGGAAGCTAGTCAACTTATTTTACTCATTAAATTGTATATAAAAACTGATGGTAAAGATAGTGGAATTGCTGCAAAGGTTTTTTTTTGTTAATTTTACATATTTTAAAATCATCCCAAAAATTTAAGGAAATGATTGAAAGTCGCGTACCTGGAAAAACAATGAATGA
This sequence comes from Meloidogyne hapla, assembly GCA_000172435.1. NCBI lineage: Eukaryota > Metazoa > Nematoda > Chromadorea > Rhabditida > Meloidogynidae > Meloidogyne > Meloidogyne hapla. Next base: position 41,030 of record ABLG01000224.1, on the reverse strand, counting down.
AAAACTTCATAATGCTTATCTAGAATTACAAATGCGTGCAAATGTTTTGTATGATAAAGATGCAAATAAATTAGATACATCTGCTGGACAAGTTGGTTTAAGGCAAACATTGGAAAAGAAAGAGGTTTTTTAAAAATAATTTTTATATTAAATTTTAAAATTATTTTTAAGGGACTTTTTCGAATGCATATGATGGGCAAACGTGTAAATTATGCCTGCCGTTCAGTTATAACACCAGACCCTTATTTGGATATTGACGAAATTGGAATACCTGAATTATTTGCTAGACGTCTAACATTTCCAGAAGCGTTAAATGATAGAAATATTTATACAATGAGAGAATTAGTTAAAAGAGGTCCTGATAAACATCCGGGAGCGAGTTTTATTGAGGTCTTTAAAATATTTTATTATTTTTTTTTAATTTTGTTTTTAGGTTTCTGGAAAGCTTGGAAAGCCACCAATGAGATTAATGTTAAAATCTGGTCCAACTTTTGATAGAGATAGAGGCTTTTATGCTTCTCGACTTCATGCTGGAAATACTCATAGTGTACATTCAATGCCTGACGTTGTTAGTTTTTTTTCTTTTCATTTGTAGATAAAAATGGATTGATAGACTATCAATAATTCAAATTGACATTGAACTTACCAAATTCCTAGCTGAGATTTTAAATTTTTCTTCAGGTTTTGCGTAGTCTTCAAAACGGCGATAGAATGTTGATGAACCGACAGCCAACTTTACACAAACCTTCAATAATGGGTCATCGAGTTCGTGTTTTACATTCCCAGAAGGCTTTAAGAATGAATTATGCTCCTTGTAAAGCTTATAACGCTGACTTTGACGGTGACGAAATGAATGGACATTTTGTCCAAAATCGTGTAGCACAAAGTGAAATAGCTGAATTAGGTTTTGGGTTTTTTGACTTTTTTAAATTTTATTAAATTTTTAGCAAGCGTTGGAAGCAACTTTTTAGTACCAAAAGATGGAACTCCAATTCTTGGACTTATTCAAGATCACGTTGTTTCTGGTGTGTTGATGACTCTTAGAGGACAATTCTTTAATAAGGAAGATTTTATGCATCTTATTCTTTCTGCATTTTCTCAATGTACAGAATATTTGTCAATTCCACCTCCGACAATTATTAAACCTCAAAAATTGTGGAGTGGAAAACAGGTTTTAATTTTTTATTTGCTGGGAATTGTTTTATTGATCTAACAATAACATAGATGATAATTAAAAAATTTTATTTGAGTTCCCTATCTTTTGATGTCTTTGAAAAAAATTTTTATGTCGGCGGGATTCGAACCTCCGACCAAGTCATTGTAATCTAATCCTTTACCCACTACACTACAAGTAAATAACAGTTTTTTGATGACTTCATTAAATGCCTATTTCTTAGTTGTTATTTATACTCTGTTTCAATTTTTGCTAAATTAATTTTAATTTTCTAGGTCTTAACAGCAATTATACAAAATTGTTGTCCTTCAGATAAACCACAAATAAATTTAACTGGAAAAGCAAAAACACCTTTAACATGTTGGAAAGCTAGAGATCCATTAACTGGGGATGAAATGAATACACCTTCTTTTGAAATGAGTGAATCTAATGTTATTATTCGGTATTTTATTTGAAATGAGTGAAATATTTAATTTTATAAAATTTTTAATAAAATAATTTAAAAGTCGTGGTCAACTTCTGTGCGGAGTTTTGGATAAGGCTCATTATGGGACAACTCAATTTGGACTGATTCATTGTGTTTACGAATTATATGGACCCAAAGTTGCTGTAAAAATGTTGAGTTGTTTTTCTCGAGTGTTTACCACTCATTTACAGGTTTTTAAATTTGAAAATAAATTTTTATTTTTTTCAAAAAATTTTCCAGTTTCATGGCTTCTCACTTGGAGTTTCTGATATTTTGGTAACCAAAAAAGCTGACACTCAAAGAAAATCTTTTATTGAAGAATTGCGTTCTTGTGGAGATTCTGTTGTTCAAAAGGCCTTTTCTTTGCCAGAAGATACTCCATCTGATAAAATAAGATATACTTTGGCAACAACTTATAATCATCCAAGAGATCGAGAAATGGTTAAAATGGTTGATTTTTCAATGAAACAAACAATAAATAAATATGCAGAACAAATTAACAGGTTTATTTTGTTATTTATATGAAGTTTTGGGAGTCAATATAACTCATATTATTTATTTAAAAAATTATTTTTCATGAGTGGGATTCGAACCTTCCTGATTTGCCGTTCAAAACTAAACACTTTCCAACTTAACCAAGTTGGCGAACTATAAATTTTGGTGTTCCCAGTGGAGCTCGCAAAATCTTATGATTTTTCTTTTGAACATAAATTTTTTAATAATATTTTAACCACCTTTCTTTATAATTTAGCGCTTGTGTTCCTTCTGGATTAATTAAAGATTTTCCACGAAATTCGCTTCAATTGATGATACAATCTGGTGCAAAGGGTTCTCTAGTCAACTCTATTCAGGTATTTTTAAAATTTCTATTTATTCTTTATTAAAAAAAATTTTTTTAAACTAGATAAGTTGTGCACTTGGACAAATTGAATTAGAAGGTCAACGACCACCTCTTTCAATTACTGGACGTTCTTTACCTTCATTCAAAAGTTTTGACCCATCACCTAGAGCTGGAGGATTTGTTGAACAACGTTTTTTGACTGGAATCAACCCACAAGAATTATTTTTCCACACAATGGCTGGACGAGAAGTTTGTGACTTTTTTTTATTTAAATTATATTTGGATTATCTTTTTGGATTATTTTTTAATTTTAAGGGTCTAATCGACACAGCTGTCAAAACTTCTCGTTCCGGTTATTTACAACGATGTATTATTAAACATTTGGAAGGAATTTCTATTCGATATGACAATACTGTGCGGAATTTTGATGATAGTATAATTCAGGTATAAAATTGAATATTTTTCCATTTTTTATTAAAAAAAAGTTCCGCTATGGAGAGGATGGTCTTGATGTTGGACGTTCAACATTCCTCAATTCAAAACAATTTCCATTTCTTGTTGAAAATATTGAGGCTATACAAAAATTGTTTATCCCTTCATTTGCTAATCCTGAAGAAGAAAAATCAAAATGGAATTTATTAGAAACAGAGGAACACTACAAACGAATTTCTAAATTTAAACAAAGTCGAATTCAAGAATTAAAGGTTTATTTTATATTTTATTTTTTTTATATTTTAATTTAAACAGGGTAAAGGTCAAAATGCAGATTTTGCAAATATCAACAAAAATAAACGATTTTCTGCCTTTAATCAATTTCATCAAAGTATAGATTCAAATTATTTATTAAAAGATTCATTAGCTGCTGATTGGAATAAATTAACTAAAGAGGAAAGAGAAATTTTTATTCCAAAAGATTTGAAGCCACCAGAACCTGTTGATGTTGTTAGTCTTATTTAAATTTTTTTTTTAATTTTTCGAATCTTTCTTCAGGTCTTTCATCCTGCTACCAATCTTGGCTCACTTCCAGAATCTTTCTTAAATCAATTAAATGATTTTGTCCAGAAATCCAAATTAGAAAACAGTTTAGATTTATTTAAAAGATCAATTTATTGGAAAGGTCTTCGTGCTTATGCTGACCCAGGAGAATCTGTTGGACTTTTAGCTGCTCAATCTATTGGAGAACCATCAACACAAATGACTTTAAATACTTTCCACTTTGCTGGAAGAGGTGAAATGAACGTTACTTTGGGAATTCCTAGATTGAGAGAAATTTTGATGACACAAGGGAAATCAATTGCAACACCTATGGCTGAGGTTAAAAGGAATTAATAAAATATTTTGAATCTCTTTTTATTATTACAGGGTTCCTTAAAATACTTTTTTTTAAAATTATTCATGATTTTTATTTGTTTTCAGATTTGTATTCGTCCCGAAGTTACCGAAGAACAAGTTCAGCAATTAAAATCTGAATTCAATCCCGTAACGCTTCGACATGTTTTGAAAAATTTTTCGCTTGTTGAAGGAATTGTGGCTAGGGAGGATGGGTAATAATTATTATATTTTGTTGTTAAAATCTTAAATATTCTATCTTTTTTAGACTTTGTTTTCGTCAATATATTGTTCGACTTGAATTACTTAAAAATAAAAAACGTGATCCAATTGCTCGTCATTTGCGTAGAAAGAAAATAATGCTTGAAATTGAAAGTCGTTTTGTTCCATTACTTTCTGCACATTTAATTAAAAGAGACAAAGATGTTTTTGAACAACAACAGATTCAACAAAGGTTTTAAAAAATTATTTTTGTAAAATTTTTCTTTGCTTTAAAAAATATTTTGACTTTTATAAACAAATTCTGGTCCTATTAATTATCTTTTAATTTAGAAAAATTCGTGGCAACGATAATGAGGCTGGTGGAGAACAAGGAGAAACAAACAAAAAAGGACAGGTTTAATTAATAACAATAAATCTTTTAAAAATAATTTTTTTTTTTTAATTTTAAGGATGAATTTTTAGCTAGTGATGAAGAAGATGCAATGGCTGATCTTCAAGGAGAGCTAGATGCACATGAAGAAAGGTTGAATAGAAGACATTTGGATGGAATGGCTGAATACGAGGGTGAAGAACAGGTTTAATTTATAATTTTTAGAAATCAGAATTTTATCAGAATATTCTGATTTTTTTAAATTATTTAGGATAGAGGAGATTCTGGTATTGTTGATGAATTTGATGATGAACTTAACGAAGTTGAAGGAGGAGGTGAAGAAGATAGTGAAGCTGAGCTTCCTAATGATGATGATAAAGATGATAATGAAGAAGAAGACCCAAATAATATAAAAAATGCAAATAAATTTATTGTTGACGAGGAAAGGGTTAATGTAAGTTTAATTAAATATTTGAATTTAAAAATATTTTTTTTTCTTAAGATGGTAACTAAAGGTTGTGTTAGACAATATATTTATGATGTACGTAATGAGCGTTGGTGTTCAATAACTTTTGAGGTTTTTTGAGTTTTTCAAATGAAAATTTTTAAAAATTTATTTAAAGTTACGTCTTCGAAATAAATGTGAAATTGATGTGCCAGCATTAGTTGAAAGAGAAATTGATAAATTTATAGTAACACAAATTAATAAAGTTGAAAAATGTATTATTAGAAGTGAAGAACGTAATGGGAAAATGACACAAATACTTCAAACACAGGGAATTAATTTGGAGGTAAAAAAAATTTTTTTTTAATCGTTTTTTAATTAAAAATTTATTTTATTTAAATTTCTTAAAAAAAGGCTTTCTACAATCGAGTACGATTTTTGGATGTCAATACAATTTATTCAAACGATATTAATGTTATGCTAAATTGTTATGGTGTAGAAGCTGCAAATCGAACAATTGTTAAAGTAATTATTAAATAATTTTGAAGAATTTCTTTTAAATTTGATTTTTTAAGGAAATGAATAATGTTTTCGGCGTTTATGGCATTGAAGTCAATCCAAGACATTTGACATTAACAGCTGATTATATGACTTTTGGTGGGGATGTACAAGCGTTTAATCGTTCTGCAATGGCTCAGAGTCCTTCACCGCTACAGAAAATGACTTATGAAACAACTATGGCTTTTATGCAAAAAGCTATAATTTCTGGTAAATTTTACTTTTTTGGACATATCTTCCCAAACATTAATTAATTTTCTAATTTCAGGCCATTCCGATTCTCTCTTCTCTCCTTCAGCCCGTATAGTTATGGGCCAATTAATTAGAGAGGGTACTGGATCTTTTGATTTACTAACATCTCCAGAATATGCGTTATACCGACCAAACAATAAAGGAGAACAAGAAAATATTAAACCAATATCAGAGACTGGTAATAAAATTGAACAAATGAGAAGAAAAAGACATAGAAGAAAAACACAATTTCATATAAAAATGTAAAATTTGTTGGAATTTTTAAATTATTGTTGATTTTTTATTGTTAATTAAATTATAAAATTGATATTTTGTCAGTCATTAATTTACAAAATAAATTGGTGAAACGAGAATATTTTGTTCAGCGGCAAATTGAAAATTTTACAAAATTTTGTTAATAAATAGTGACGAAATGAAAATTTAGGTCAGACAATAACACCAATTAAACGAATAGAAATATCCAAGAATTTAACCATTTCTCAGTTTAAGTCTTTCATTATATATTTTCTCAATTTGGTCCGCATTGTGTTCAATAGTAAATCTTCTCAAGAATGCCTCACGTACAGCTTTACGGCTCATTTTTAATGATTTCTTTACCGCTTTTACTCCTTCATCAATTGTTTCGAATATTATACCAGAAACACCATCTTCAATAATCTAAATTTTATTGAATAAATTTCTGTTTCGATGGGTCTTGTTGTTCAATTTTTTACTGTTAAAGCCCCCCAATCTCTTCTAATTGAACGAATTACCTCAGGTACTGAACCCATCCTTCGGGTAATGACAGGCGTTCCACATGCCATAGATTCAATCATTACATACCCAAATTGTTCAGCCCAATCTATTGGATTAAGAAAAGCAAAAGCTTTTCCAAGAAAATCACTAAAAATTTAATAAAGTCTTTAACATTTCAAATCCTTTTTATACTTTTTCTGTTTTTCATTAACTTCACCTACAAATTCAACAATGTCTTTATGCTTTTCAATCAATTTTTTAATTTTTTCCCAATAATCATTGTAACTTTCGAGTATTTTAGCACCCATTTTTAGATGATATCCCGTTTTTACAGCAACTAAAAAATTAAAATTTAGAATAATATTCAATAGAAAAAACAAACTTTCTATTGCCCATTCCGGCCTTTTTTCAGGCACCATTCTACCAAGGAATGCCAAATATGGTTTTTCAGAATTTGGTTTTTCTATAAACTTGTAGTGGTCTTTAGGCAAGCCATGATATGCTGTTCCTATATAATTGGGATTTCCTGAAGAATGTAGTCTCTGATCATCAGAAATTGTTATAAGAGGCAATTTATTGTGATCAAACCCCAAAGTTGGGTACCATCTGAAAATAAAATATATAATTTAATTTTCCCATTTAAATTACTCCATATGTCCATGCACTGTCACAACACATGCAGCTTTATTATCTTTAACTATTTCATCAACAAGTTCAAAATGTGCATCTGTATGAAAATGCAAAATGTCGAACTTTGTGGCGTTTTTTCGAACTTGATCGAACATCCAGACATATCTTTCCTTTGGTACGGGGTCTTGATTGTATGCGGGCCTGAATTATTAGGCTAAGATATAAGATTGTTAGTTCAATCAAAACCCTACCATTTTGCTATAAGTTTTGCAGTAGTCTTAGAATCGGTAGTGGCGAACAGTGTTACATGAAATTATATTTTAGTTAAATTAATTTTCTGTGAATAATAGGAGTCAGGGAAAAATAAACAAAAAGAGAGAAAGGGAAAGAAAAGAGAATCTACATCTCCTTGCACAGCGACACTTATCTCCAACAATTTTTCTCCCTCCTATATAGAGAGAAGAATTACGACTAATTATGTTCATTCCAAATGGACATATACTAAAATTGGAACAATACAGAGAAGATTAGCATGGCCCCTGCGCAAGGATGACACGCAAATTCGTGAAGCGTTCCAAATTTTTTGAAAAATTTTAATGAATTTTTTAAATACATGGGATGTTCCCTTCGGACTATATAGGTAGGGGAAAAGTAACAAAGGACTAAATTCTTAAACATAAATTTTTTTCTTTACTTTAAACGCAAGGATGACAAGCAAATTCGTTGAAGCGTTCCAAATTTTTTGGAAAAAAATTAAGAAATAATTTTTTTAAGAAATAATAATGCCGTAAGTAGAATCTTAGCAAAGGTTAGCGGCGCAACTGTCACAGAACCCAAATTTACTTCTCGAATCTGGGATCACCCCACCAGATCAACTCCCTTTAGCTTAACACCCTATGTTGCTCTATAGGAGGGGGAGGGAGGGTGAAGCCGTCACTCCATATTGTATAATTTAGCTTACTTTATGTCCCCTTCGCACTTGTTCTTCAGTCAGATAAGAAATTGTACGTTCAATTCCGCCATAAGTCTTCGGAGGTACACTTATTTCAGGAGGTGCAATTTGAGCAATTCTCAATATCCGTTTAGTTCCTTTTTCTGTAACTTGAACCCTCTGACTAGTATAATAAATATAAATTTTTTCATGTATTAACAGCTTTAACATTAACAAATAAAAGATGATGAGCAACAAAACAAGTCCAATTATTTTTATTTTGGTGTATTTGAAAAGTAAAAATATATCTTGACGAATGGACATATTACCCTTCAAAACTGATTAAATAAGGATTGCCTTCCTATCAATTAAAAAATATTATTGTTTTTTTAAAATTATTGTCTTTTAATTAAAATAGACATAGAGGATTATGGCAAGATTTGAATTTATATTTTAAAATTGTGAAAGAAAACGGTAAAATCGTCGTATGAGTTTCTCCAATTTTTTCGTTCTCCCCAAAACTTCCCTATTTTTGACTATTGAAAATGAATTGAATGAATGGCCCCAGACCTAGTGAGGCCTAGGTCTGGGATCAAAACATGATACTAAAAGCAAAAGCAGAAAAGACTGATTCAATCTTTCAAAAATGTTTTGGGAGAAAGAAAACTAGGAAACAACAAATTTACCAAGAAAAATAAGAAATTCTCCTTCTATTTATGAAAATATGATCCAATTTTAAAGTTAAAATTGTGTTACGATTTCTAAAACTTATAAACAATAAATAGGCTTAAAATATTTATAAAGCATTTTATGGACACGTTGTTTACAGCAATAAAATTTGTTATATTGATGTTGCAATGTGGATGTTCAATTCAACATTTTATTCTTCCTTGTTTTTTTAATTCATTTATAAATTTTTGAAGGTATTAGAAAATTTAAAAATATGTATATCATAATATATACGATTTTAATTAATATTATAAAAACACAGTAGAAAAATTTTTATAAAGTAAAAACAAGCAAAACTGATATAGAAAATTTGTTAAAGAAATTTACAAAAAAAAGCATAAAAGAAAATAAAGAAGTTAAAAATGGGTAGGGGACGATTCAGTCCCGCCGGTTCAGTCCCAGGGCCCTTTTTCGGGCCATAACTTCTTTGGGCCCGAACTATTTCGAACAAATATTATATCATTCGAAAGCCCTGGATGTGTTTATTCTTTATCCCAAAGGAACTGATCAGATCCGATCAATATTTAAAAAGTTACGAGCTAATAAGTCCGGACAATCGTGATTTTCGATATTTAAACGTCTGTAACTTTTCAAATGATGATCTGATCAGATCAACCCTGTTGGGAAAAATGATCCTTACATCAAGAGCTTTAGATTGATATATGAATCACGCAGATTGGATGAAAATTAAAAAAGTTATGGCCCGAAAAAGGGCCCAGGGACTGAACCGGCGGGACTGAAACGTCCTTATCCGTTAAAAATGGATTCCAATAGGATAAGAATAATATAGGCAGAGATTTTTTTAAAAAAAAGAAACAAAGCGGAGTAAAATTAAAAAACGGAACAAGAGCCAAAAAAGACGGAAATGAAAGAAAAAACATCCCTGTAATAAGTTTTGATCATTGAGGAGTCGTCGACTTCATTGATTTTGTCTTATATTTTTTGTAAAGCATTTTTGGAATTTTACCCAAATAAACAAGTGAATCTTTTATTGGTTGAGCTAAAACGTGTGAAATAATTTCAGGTTTTCGTGGTTTATGTACTATAATTTTAGATTTCTTCGATTGTAGATTGTAGTTTTTCTCACCAGAATCATCTAAAATAAATTATTTATTAAAATAATAATTTCGTTCTAACTAAATTCTAAAAAAAACATAAAAAAGTTTTTAGAATTAAATCGAAATTTTGTATACAGATATCTTTTAGCAGAACATATTTAATTAAAATACATACTATTTCCTGGAGAAAAAGTGGCAAAACATGTTAGTTCAACGCATAAAATCGCAAAAACAAATAATGTGGTGTAGAACATTTATCAATAGAAATTTTACTTATAAATTAACACAAAATAATAAAAATTAAAAAAAAATCTAGGAAAACCTTCAAACTCAGAACTCTAAATTACAAGACATATGTATTACAACATTTGTTTAATCCCGATAAATCAGATCGAAGGGGTTAGTTTTCTAAACACTCATAATGATTTTTAACCTTAACATTACCATATGCCGTTTAACTGTTTAAAAAACTATAAAATTCTATTTAAATTTTTAATTAATGTTAAACAAAGCAGTATGTACATATATGATTGATTTATAAATTGTCAATTTCCATTAGACATTTATTGATTTTTAAGCATATGTTAAAGGAATTCAAATGTCAAAATTATTGATTTATATAAATTAAAATAAAAATGTCAAATTAAAATATTTACAAAAACGGTGTTTCAGAAAGGCGTTTCGAAAAACCACTTAAATAATTGCAATTATTCCTCGGTTGGGGTCAGTTGAGTGTGGCCGGTTGAGTGTTGCCAGTTGAGAGTGGGCAGTTGAGAGTTGACCCAGTTGAGAGTGAGCCGGTTGAGAGTTAGCCGGTTGAGTGTGGCCAGTTGAGTGTCCCCACTAAGAGGGCCAGTTGAGTGTCAAAATTAAATTTTTGACAAAAAAGCCGATGTAAGCACAGAAGGGTGGTGCGGATACCGGATTCATCCGAAGATTTTACCGGATCCGCCAACCTATTCCTTATGGAAAAATTAGAAAAATTCAAACAAAATCCAACACTTAAGGGTGTAAAGCAGGAGCTTTGCTTAAGTGACAAAAACAACTCCGGCCATTTCAAAATTAAGCTCCGGCTCCAATTAAACTCCGGCTCCATCATTAAGGATTTTGGACCAACACAACACTTGGTCGTGGATAACTGCATAATCGTTGGGATTGGGAAATTAGCCAACCAATCAATAATTCCGAGATGAATACCAATCCAAAAAAACAAATTTGACTGTATTCGTGACTGGAATCCCAAAAATTCATGTTTGGATCCCATTCCCTTCAATCACTAATTGACACTCAACTGGCCCTTTTTGTGGGGACACTCAACCGGCCACACTCAACTGGCCACACTCAACCGGCCAACTCTCAACTGGCCCAACACTCAACTGCCCACTCTCAACTGGCAACACTCAACCGGCCACACTCAACCGGCCACACTCAACTGGCCCGTTCCGATTATTCCTTAGGTAATTAGTGACGAAATTTTAACAAAAAATAATAATTCTTTAAAACTTCATTTTATTTTTACTTCTCCAATCAGGCTGTGCATTTCATTAAACATTTTATGGTGTGTTCTATTTATTACTAGAAAAATTTCAATGAAAAGAATGCAGATATCTCTTCGTTTATCTTCAACATTGTCAATAAATCATGGTTGCAAACCTTTTATGTCTTTGCATTCAGAAGTTGGCACTAGGCAGAGAATTCGTTTACCAGCAAGAGGCTTTGCAAATTGCATTGCCTCCAAAACTTTTTAGGATTATTAAACAATTGAAGGAAGATGTTTTTAAAATTGATTGGCTTTTGCCAATAGGTTTGCTTATTTTGATTTAAAATTAAATTAAAAAAATTTAAGATAAATTGCCGGAATGTTGTTTTTTGTTGAATCCTGACACACTTCGGTTTGATGTTGAAAAGACTGCTATAGCTTCTGAACCATATCTTTCAAAAGTCAGCTTTTTCGATATTTGTGCAAAATTGGCGCTTGATCAGGTTATTATCCTTTCTTAAATAACATTTATTTAAATAATTTATTAAAGCAAACTGAACGATTATATGAACAAATGAGCGATTCTGAACGTGATCGAATAGAGGATATGACAAATCGTGAACCAGTTGTTTGGAGCAGAGCTTTGGAATTATCACCACGCAGAGTTATTTTACATTATGATGATATTGCTTATAGTTGTGCAGAGAGTGGATATGTACAAGCATTCGAAAGGTTCTTAAAATGAAGAAATCTTACTTCATATTTTCTTTTAGAAATTTAATGAAAGTTCGAGAATTGGATGATTCGACTCTTCTTCAACGTTGTGCACTTGCTGCAATTCTTAATGGACATGTGCAAGTTGCAAATTCAATCAGAACAGATAATTTTTCTTCAGCTTTTCATCAATTCTTTCCAGATGGGAGACCACCTACAGCATTTCTAGTCCAATTGGTCGTTGGAAATGAGGTTTATTTTCAAAAATAGCTTTTTTTTTTCTTTAAAATTCCAAATAGATCTGAGTAGATTTCTTAGTTTTTAGCAGATTTATTATTAAAAATATTAAAAAATTTTTTTGGGAAAATTGAAAAATAATCTATTGAAGGCTTAATTCTACAACTTTTAATTTAGTTACGCCCTGAAGTTGGTGAGCAAATTTTTGAGGAACTTCTCGATTGGCTTACAAAATTGGATGTACAAAGGCTCAGACGTGAAATTGAAAAAGATAAGAAAATTCCTTTAGGTGTACTTCAAAGACTTGATTCTAAATACAGAGAATGTATCGATTCGCGCGATTATCCATGTGATTATGATTGATAGACACGATTATTTAAATTCTTATTTTTAATCATTTAATATTCACAAATTAAAATTTATTTCAAGTTACTTATTTAGGAAAAGGTAGACTCGCTCCAAAGTCTGTGTTTTCCATTTTTAATTTTGGCTCCTTATCCAATAATCAGTAATTCTCACTTCAAAAGAATTGTGTTCAACGTACAAAGTCCTAAAGGAAATTTTTTAGATTAGCTAGAAACAATAAAATCAGAAAAAACCAGTTTTTAAAATTTAAAAAACAAAATGAGACAAATTTAGAAAACAAATAATTTAAAAATGTCAACTCCCAATCAATTCATTTTTTGTTTTCCCAATTTGTTTTGGCATTTTCTTTTGTGCAATATCATCAAGTTGATTTTGTTTGTAATAATGTGGGGCAACTTCAGCTATCCATTTTGGGTCACATTCAATTATCTGAAAAAGAAAAAAATTGTTTATAGAAAAGAAGACCCAGAATTCCCAGTTTTATTCAAAAAACTCTTAATAATCCTCAAAATAATTTTAAAAAACTCACTTCTCTCATAAATTCCTTTGAAGTAAAGACTAATTCATAATAAATAACCCATCTTGGTCTGTCTTCAAATAAACAAGAATTTGGATGTGCCTGTACTGTATGCCTGTGTTTTACTGTTTTGTAATTTCCACCTTTGTCTAAAGTAGCCAAATTATGAAAATAACCAGAAGTTATTGCTTTTTGTATATTTAATGGATTATTTGAAGATTTCTAGACAAATTTAAAGAATTTTTCTGAAATCTAATAAAATTTTACCGGTTCAATTTCAACTCTTTCAAGTAAACCTTCCAACTGATCACGAATATCTCTTGCTCTTTTCATTGTTCTATGTTGTACAAAATTTTCAATACACCTAAAAAGACAAAGAGATATTTGAAATTATGAATAAAAAATTTTGATAAGGGAAGGAAGATCTAAATTTCACTATCAACCGGGACTGTCCGCAATTGTTGATTGCGGCTGCGGAAGATTTTTTCTGATTGGGACAGAACATGATATCAACCCCTTTTGTAATAAATCTATTATTGTCCACAAGTCCCAATTTTTAAAATTTTAAACAATTCATAAAAATCTTTACCATTGCAAAGAAAAATTAGTTTCTTTCCATTTATTAAAAACATTAAGTAAAGTCAAATGATCTCCTCCTGGAGACCAAAAACCTTTTCTAGCAGTATCTGCATGTATTACCATTGCTTTTGGCCTGTAAAAAACAGCTGCATTGACAGAAAGCATTGCTGCTATTGTAATAATTTCTTCTGAACATTCATATCTTTAAAAAGAAGAGAAATTTCAAAAAATAAATTAAAAAATACTTTTCTGCTGCCATAATCATTTTTGACATTGCAGGGTCACAAGGAAATTCAGCCATTCGTCGACCCAATTTTGTTAACATTCCTTTATGATTTAAAGCACCAAGAGCATATAAATGTTCTAATGCTGCTGCCAAAGCTTCGTATGGAGGCGGGTCAAGAAAATCAAAATGAACCAAATCAGCAATTCCCAAACTAAAAAACAAAAAATTAAAAGGTAAAAGACGGATAAAGTCAAGCCTATGTTAATAGTAAAACCGAGGCACATGAGTTAAAAAAAGTTAAAATAAAATTTATCAAACCTCAAAAGCATTAAAACAACATTTCCCAAATTAATTCTTTGAATTTCAGGCACAGGCTGGTCTTCCAATTCGTATTGATATGCCCAAGAAGTATACAATCTAAAACACTTTCCAGGTCCAGTTCTGCCTGCTCTACCAGCTCTTTGATTTGCAGCAGCTTTTGATATTGTAACAATATTTAAATGATCAATTCCACCTCTGGCATCATAAGAGGATTGTTTAACAAAACCTGGATCTATTACATAAACAATTCCATCTATTGTAACTGATGTTTCTGCAATATTTGTAGCTAAGACACACTAAAATAAAAAGAAAATATTAATAGGAATCAATAAGTGAAGAAAATTTAAAAAAACATAAAAACCCAATTTTAACAAATTATCAACTTTTTTTAGGGGAGCGGTTATCTCCAGAATAATTATTAAAATATACCCTGTCCTCGACTCAAAATTCGATTTTTCAAATTTAAACAGGAATTGAATTTGCACGGAACAAAAAAACTTAAAAAAATTCAAATAAAAACCTTTCTAGCATTTGGAGGTGTCGGTTCAAATATTTTTGATTGTAATTCTGTAGGTAAATTAGCATAAATAGGCAAAACAATTAATTCTTTAATTCTAGAACCAAGTAATTTAATTCTTTCTTGTAATGCTTCTTGAACAGTTTCAATTTCTTCTTGTCCAGTTAAAAATACCAAAATATCACCAGGCAAAGGTTGAGTTAAATGAATTTGAAGAACAGAAATCATTGCAGCTTAAATTAGAAATTTTTTTTGTAATTTTTAGAATATTTTAATAAATTTAAATGACACCCTCGTCTGTCAAAAAAACTATGTTAGACTTTTTAGCATAAAGTTATTTTTACGTCTTTTTTAAAATGATGATAGAAAAAATATCGACCACCGATAGGATTCAAACCTTACTATTTTTGACTGTAAACCTATAACTTTCCAACTACACCACAGAGGAAGACAAAAAGTTTATTAAATTAACACTTTTATTGATTTTATCTTCTTAACATTTTTAAAAGAAAAACTCAAACAAACCATCCAAATAATCAGCTTCAGGTGCTTTTGTATAATAAATCTGAACAGGAAATCTTCTACCAGGAATTCTAAAAATTGGTGCATCATCAAAAAATGTAGAAAATTTTAAAGCATCTAAAGTAGCTGATGAAATTAAAAGTTTTAAATCTTTTCGGAAACGAGCAATATCTTTAACCAGTCCAAATAAAACATCTGTATGTAACTTAAAAATAAAAAAGAATATTTTATAAAAAATAATTTTAAAAATAAACCGTTCTTTCGTGAGCTTCATCAATCATTAAAACACTATAAGAAGCCAAATCTGGTTCATTAAGAAATTCTCTCAAAAGCATTCCATCCGTCATATATTTAATTTTTGTTCGTTCTGAAGTGCAATCTTCAAAACGAATTGTATATCCTACCTAAAATTATTTTAGAAAAAAATATTATGCAGACATAACGCGTGTTTTAATTATCCAAAAATAAATCCCACAATTAAAAAGAAAATTTAAAAATTATAGGGGTGAGAAAAGTGCGAAAAACATTTTCTTCTAACATGAACTTATTAAATAGATTTGTGATGGCCCAGGTCCGCTGATTTAGTTAAAAAAAGATATAAAAAAGAAATCGAGATTTTAGCCCAAAAAATCTAAAAAAGACAAACCAAAGCCCCAATTTTTGTATTCATTTCTTCAGAAACTCTAGCAGCAACACTCATTGCTGCAACTCTTCTAGGTTGTGTACATCCAATTCTTTTATTTTCTGAACAAAAACCAGATTCATACAAATATTGAGGTAATTGTGTTGTTTTGCCTGAACCCGTTTCTCCTTCAATAATTAATATTTGATGTTCTTTAACTGCTTCAATAAATTCTTCTCTATATGAAAATACTGGTAAAGTTCGTCTTGTTTCTTGTAAACTTAATTTATATTTTTCTTCTGCTGACAAAACTTTTTCCTTAAAAAATAAAAATTTTTAAAGTTAAAAAAATTCTAAGAAAACCTCATTTTCTTTCGTTCCTTCCAAATGTTGTAAAGCCTCAACAAAATCTATATGTTCATCATCTAGAAGCAAACCCAAGTCTTCTTTCTGAAAAAAATATTAAATTAAATCATCAAAAATGAATTTTTAATTAAATTTGAAACAGAGTAAAATCTAATTCAAAATATTTAAAATAGAAAAAATAATCTTAAAACAGTTTAAAAAAATAAATACTTGAAGAAATAGGAAAAACAAAATACTTAACAACGAGAGGATTCGAACCTCCATTGAAAAAGGGTCGAGGCAGTAGCACTTCCACTACACCACAATTCGACCGAAATTTTTTTTAATTAACTAAATCAACGGAAAAGAAAAAAGCTTTCTAAATGCACTGCCATTAAATATTGAATTTAAAGAAAAGCAAAAATAATTTAAAAACCTTATTAATAGCATCTTTAGCTCCCGTATGGAAAACAGCAGCCATTAATTTTTCTTCTTCCCATAAACGTCCAGAACCACCAGGCAATTCCGGTTCTTCAATATAATCTTCTGGTATTGTTTTAGATGCCGTATCTGGTACATGATATCTTTTTTGTTTAAGTATATTTCCAGCTTCGTCATATTTTTTAACAAAATTTAAAACTTCTTTTCGATATTTAACATCTAATTGTTCTTTTTTTGTTAATCTAAAAGTTAAAAAATATTTTTAATTAAAAAATAAAAATTGAAGGCACCAAAATCTTTTGCTTGAATCGTGAAAATAGAACAAACAACTCTGCTAGAAAAAATAATCGTGGATCAAACAAAAAATTAAATTATTTATTCCCCCATGACTAAATAAATAAACTTGAGGATTTTTATTAAAATGTGTAAAAAATCTAAAAAACATCAAATAAATTAAGAAGAATCGCAAACTTTGCTTCCTTTCACCACTCGATTCAAAAAAACTTCCAATCCCTAAAAAATAAAATTAAAAAAACAAACTTTTCTCTAGCAAAAAGAGTTTCATCGTCTCTAACAAGTGCTTCTAATTCCATTCTTTTATCTTCTTTTCTTTTATTTAAATAACTTTTTCTACTTTCATAACGTAATTTATTTAACATTTCTTCCTTATCTTCTTTATTTTCATTTTCTAATTTTAATCGTTTTTGTGCTTCAGCAAAACTTCTAGCCTCAGATTTTGACATTATATGACGAGTATTTTTACTTTCTTTTTCTTTTATTCGTTTTGAAAGAGCATCTCTTTCTTCGATATCTTTTTGGGTTTCTTCTTCTAATTTATCAAAATCTGATTCTTCTGAAGAACTTTTATTGTCTTCTTTTTCATCTTTTTTAACGGAGGAAATCTGAGAAAAATAAATTTTTAAACAAAATTTTTGTGGTCAGACCTAGAACATGAAAAACCTGGTTTCATCAAAAAATACCAGGTTAAGGACTAAAAACCTGACCGGGCCCGTCCCACTCTAAAAATTTGTAAGGAACTTCCTAAAAATAAAGCATTCTCTAAGCTTATTAAAACCCCATATCTTTAAAAATTAAAAAAACCTTTTGTTGTCCAATATCTTCATTATCTTCCTCTTCTTCACTACTACTCTCCCAACGTTTTCTTGTACTTCTTCCTTTCTTTTTTGAATCAATTTTCTTTGAAATATCAAAACTTGTTGAAGGTTCATAATCATCTTCATCATCCAAAGGTTTTAATGTTGCATTTAATCTTTTTATATTTAAATTTTCTAATTCTAATTGTGAAGGTCCTTTTTGTTTTGGTATTGTTTTTTTGACTAAAAAATTAAAGAAAAACAGTTTCTCTATTAAAAAAAGAATAAAAACAATTACCAGTCCGTGGCACTTTATCCAACAATTTTGAAGCAAATATTTTCACATCATTAGTAATTTCATCAAAAGATCCTCTCAATCTATCTATAAAATCTTCAGTATCTGTTGATTTTTTAGCTTGAGCAATAATAAAAGCAACGGTGGCTGAGTCACTATAACCAAGAATTTTGTGTAATTCATCATCAACCCAATTATTTATCATTTTTTAAAAATAATCTAATAATTAGAAAAGTCTAACATGTAAATTAATAGAATTATGAGCAAAATTTAAAAAAAAAGTTTTAATAATCAAGTACAATATAGTGAAAAACAACACAAAATAAACAAAAAATTATAAAGATGACATTTTGTCGCTTTTTTGCTTGCTTGGCAAAGTGGTTTTTAGCTTGTTGATATAAATTACTCAATTTGACATTTATTGTTATTTGTAAATAATACTATATTGAGCAGAGAAGTAAAAAGAGAAAGATAGTAAATGAAAACTAAAACTTCTCTAAACATTAACAAACAAATTCTCTTTCATTTATTTCACGTGTGAAATTTATTTGAAATTTTTTCTTTTGTTTCAACTTATCAACGATGTCTTCGGTTTAAACCCAAGTTATTAAGGTAGTTGCTTGGTTTCGGCTTTGTATGCTGAATAAATTTTGGAATTGCTTTGCTTTATTGCGAAGCTTAAAATTGTTTTAGTGTTAAACATATGTTGTATGGTTTGCAAGTACATTCGTTATTTTCTTTTTTATCTCGCTTCGAAATAAAGTCGGTTAAACGACAGTTGCGGACCCGCACTTGCGGACCGACATTTCCGGATTCACATTTGCGGACCGACTTTTCCGGACCATCACTTGCGGATCGACACTTGAGGACCGCCTTTTGCGGACCGACACTTGCGGACCCTTTAATATTTTTAGTAAGTTTATTTAAATAAGTTAATTGCGAAATTTTAAGTATAAAAGGGAAGTAATTATGTTTAATTTTAACATAATTTTTTAACATTAATTTTAACATTTTCTTCGTTCTGCGTTAATGTTGTATTAAACCGAGTTTCTATACATTACGGATTCTATACATTACGATGTAAAATGTTCGTTTGTCAGAAATCAGATTTAAAACAATCCTTCTAGATGAGAGGATATAAATTCCTAGTCCTGATCTTCAAACCATTAAATGACCAAATCTTTTATGCATCTTTTACAAATTTATCTTGTAATTTAATTAAAATATTTATTTAAATAAGAAAGAATTAAAGATCTTTTTTCATCATCATTATTGTTTTAATATTTGAAAATTGAACGGACAACGCGTTTCTTGTTATCATCATCTATTTAAATAAAAATATATTTACTTATATCTTATCTTTTTTTTTAATTTAAATTCGGCGCAACAAATTGGCGCTCGGCGCAACAAATTGGGCGCGAATTTCGAAAATGCAAATAATAGCTCGTTCGAAAGAGCTTTTCAAGCTGAGGCGAATAACACCAAAATCAGCGTGATTGGACAATTTGTACAAGGTTATGATCAGTTGAAACTTCGCTGGAAAAACTGTTTTTGTGCTGCTACGGAGTGTAGGCCATGCATGGTCTTCGCTACACGATGGCCGTGCTTGGCTTCCTCCGCAGCGGCAAAAACTTTTTTCCGCGGAGATCGTATGGAAGAGTTTACATCCTATTGCGCCCAATTGTGTTGCGCCGAATCGCCTGCGCCCAACTGTGTGCGCGCCCAAATTCTAGTAATTCAGAAGTGATTCCACGACTTTTTTTATAATTTTTTATCAACTAAAAATATTGCATAATATTAATTATTTTTTATTTATCCTTAATTTTATCTGCCAAATGGCATTATAAAGTACTCCCATTCATGAGGCGAGCGTTTATTTCGTTTATATCGTTTTTCTGAAAAATTCTGAAAAATTAATTAAAAATTCTTAAAAGTAATTATTTAATACCGAAGAATTTTTGGATAAATCAGAAGAATTTAATAATTTATTTAATGGAGGTTTTTCAAATTGGTATGTTGCTCCTTCTCCATTAATTTTTGAAATAAAGAGAAAAGTTAAAAAGAATATTAAGAAAATAATAATTTTGTTCATTTTATTTTTAAAAATATGTTTTTTCTGATTTGATGAAAATTCACAATTTTATTTTCTTTTTTATTTCATTCTCTTTAATTCCTTAAAGAAATATTTTTATTAAAACAAACTTGGAATATTAAAAAAAATAAATATTTTTAAATGGAAAACGTTTTACGAATATTTTTAATAAAAATTTCTAAATTTACAACAACCCAAAATATCACCATAGAAAGAAAACATAAGTTGAAAATTCAGAAAAAATCGAGGCCATGCCTCATTACTAAAATTTCATTCTAAAAATATGTCAAAAAATCACAGTAAAACCCCTACAATTTTATTTACAACAAAATACATATTTACAAACAATTATCAACAATAATTAACAAATATTTAATTATTTCTATTTATTATCTTCATTACATCTCAATTATATATATTTATTTATTTCGTCATAGATTTTGTTTTACTCGCATCAACGCTTACATAAAGAATATTCTTCTTTTCAAGCAATTCCACAGCTGAAAAAAAAAATAAAATTAATTTTAATTTCAATCTCCCTTTCATTTTATTCATAATTTCTCACCTTTTCCAGCCAAAGGCTTCCTAATTTTATTTTTCTGTGATGTTCGATCGTACGCATGTTTTGGTCCCAATCCTTGCACAAACTCGCTAGATGGTTTTTGCACAATTTCATCGTCAATATTTCCAACAAATTTATATTTAGGGCCAGCAGTAGCACTTTCCTTTCGAACGATGGCAGTAGCTGAAGGCGCTGCTTTGACTGAAGCTCTTGATTTGTCCAATACATGAGCAGTTGAAGTGCTAGAGAGAAAAATATTTTTGGATTATTTGGATATTTTTTAATTCTGAACTTCTGTTGTTTAAAAATTCTGATTTTTATTTTAGAAATTTAATTCTGACCGTTTCTGATTTTATTCTTTACTCAAAAACACACCCTCTAAATGTAGCAAATGGCTGTGCTGTCTTACAACCCTTTCCAGTTGACGATCCCTTTCCAGACTTCACCTGCGCCGTTCTTAACGCTTCATTGCTTCCACCCATCTTTTGTGCTTGTTTTGCATCCCTGTCAGGTTTTGGTTGCTCTTGTCGTCCTTTTCCCTTTTTTTCGTCCTAAAAATTTTTAAAATATTTTTTGATTTAATTGAATATTTTTACTTTTTTATTTAAATTGTCACGTCCTCCAAGTTGTGAATTCTTCTCATTTTTTCCTGCTAATGCTTCTTTTGATATAACTTTCTTTCCTTTTAGATTCTCAATTGTTGCATCTTTCCCTTTCTTCTTTTTGCCTTTAGAGCATGTTATTAAAAGAATTGATGTCATCATAGAAAGAAGAACCAAATGAAGAAATGCCAAAAGAAAAGAATTTATTAACATATTGTTGTTGTTATGATGAACTTTGAAAAATAAAAAAATTAGAAGATTAGTTAGGATTTGTTTAAAAAAATATATTTTTACCTTGAATGTGACGAAAGACCATACTGTCCGGAAAATGACGAGAAGACGAGAATAAATTAAGGCTGAATATAAAGTTGGTAGGAATTTATTTGAAATTTATTTTCATTGTGGTTTTTATAATATTTTTTTGAGTAAATTAAATTTAAATTTCGTGAAAATTTTGAGTAGAATTTAAGAAAATTTTGAAGAAATTATTTATTAGAAATTCTCTTTTTTCGGTTTTTTAAAATTGAAATAATTAAATAAATAATGAGAAAGGATATTGAATTAAATTAACTCTAGGGGTCTGATTAAGAGGAAAATACGGCAAATGACGAACTGTTAATTAAATAAAAATATAATTCTCTCAAAGGCCTAATGATTCATTTTTTATTTTTTTCTCCATGAATTTATGTGAATTGTTAATAAAGATTTTATCATCAGAATTGAAAAAAGAAACAAAAAATAAATGTTTTTGAATGACTATTTGGAAGACATAATTTCGAACGACTAGCAAAACAATATATTTTTTTTCTTAATTTATATTTTATTGACACATTTGCTGAATCAGAAGGTTTTTTTTATTTTTAAAGTTCAAATAATTTTTTTATTTAAAGCCTTGCTTTTTTAAATTTATATCTTAATTTATAAAATAAAATAATAAAATTTTAATAGAAATGTTTTTCATTCATTTTTTCTTATTAATTCTGGTTAAGGATTTAATTGCTGCTATAATTCCTTATAATGAAGGTTTATTATTTTTAAAAACCTTAAATCTCTTAATTTCATTTTATTATAGTTTCCTCTACAGGATATCCAGAAACGAAATCCCAAGTTATTGTTGAACGTCTTCGTCGCCTTATAAACAATTCTGATGATAATTCAATATTTGCTGATCCAGAATTGCCTAAATTACCACAGGCCTTAGAAAATACGAATTCTGACTGTCTTTTATGGCAATATATTCAAGCAAAACCTTTGACATTAGAAAGTGTTCGTGAAGAAATTAATGGGGTAATTTAATTAATTTTTATTTAATTTAAAAAAATTTTTTAGTTTTGTGTAGTAAATAATTCAACAGAAAATAATGGTTGGTGTGAGATTGAATTAAATGTAATTATTAAACAACTTGGACATAATACAATAAAATCTTTTCGTATAGAAGATGAAATAATTGAAAATTTCGATTTTAAATTTTATATTCATTTTACAAAAAGAGGACTTTGGCAAGTTGTTGGAATTCCTGACTGTGATAATGGTAATATCAAAAAATTGTTGGAAATATTACAAAAATTTGGATTCTTATTTAAATTAAAAAAAAAGATAAGATATAAGTAAATATATTTTTATTTAAATAGATGATGATAACAAGAAACGCGTTGTCCGTTCAATTTTCAAATATTAAAACAATAATGATGATGAAAAAAGATCTTTAATTCTTTCTTATTTAAATAAATATTTTAATTAAATTACAAGATAAATTTGTAAAAGATGCATAAAAGATTTGGTCATTTAATGGTTTGAAGATCAGGACTAGGAATTTATATCCTCTCATCTAGAAGGATTGTTTTAAATCTGATTTCTGACAAACGAACATTTTACATCGTAATGTATAGAATCCGTAATGTATAGAAACTCGGTTTAATACAACATTAACGCAGAACGAAGAAAATGTTAAAATTAATGTTAAAAAATTATGTCCTTGTCGATCCGCAAGTGATGGTCCGGAAAAGTCGGTCCGCAAATGTGAATCCGGAAATGTCGGTCCGCAAGTGCGGGTCCGCAACTGTCGTTTAACCGACTTTATTTCGAAGCGAGATAAAAAAGAAAATAACGAATGTACTTGCAAACCATACAACATATGTTTAACACTAAAACAATTTTAAGCTTCGAAATAAAGCAAAGCAATTCCAAAACTTATTCAGCATACAAAGCCGAAACCAAGCAATTACCTTAATAAGTTGGGTTTAAACCGAATATGGTATCGACAGGTTAAAACAAAAGAAAAAATTTAAAATAAATTTCTCACGTGAAATAAATGAAAGAGAATTTGTTTGTTAATGTTTAGAGAAGTTTTAGTTTCCATTTACTATTTTACACTTTTTCTTTCTCTGATCAATATAGTATCGTTTACAAAAAACAAAAATGTCAAATCGTGTAAATTATATCAATATATCTAATAACCACTTTGCCAAACAAGCAAAAATGACAAAATTTTTTTGTTGTTTTTCGGCTATTGTAATTTATTTTTCAAAACTTTTTTATTAAAATTTTGCTTATAATTTTATTATCTTATTCTATTAATTTACACGTTAAATTTTTCTAATTTTTAGATTATTTTTAAAAAATGATAAATAATTGGGTTGATGATGAATTACACAAAATTCTTGGTTATAGTGACTCAGCCACCGTTGCTTTTATTATTGCTCAAGCTAAAAAATCAACAGATACTGAAGATTTTATAGATAGATTGAGAGGATCTTTTGATGAAATTACTAATGATGTGAAAATATTTGCTTCAAAATTGTTGGATAAAGTGCCACGGACTGGTAATTGTTTTTATTCTTTTTTTAATAGAGAAACTGTTTTTCTTTAATTTTTTAGTCAAAAAAACAATACCAAAACAAAAAGGACCTTCACAATTAGAATTAGAAAATTTAAATATAAAAAGATTAAATGCAACATTAAAACCTTTGGATGATGAAGATGATTATGAACCTTCAACAAGTTTTGATATTTCAAAGAAAATTGATTCAAAAAAGAAAGGAAGAAGTACAAGAAAACGTTGGGAGAGTAGTAGTGAAGAAGAGGAAGATAATGAAGATATTGGACAACAAAAGGTTTTTTTAATTTTTAAAGATTTGGGGTTTTAATTAGCTTAGAGAATGCTTATTTGATATTTTATGGATTTCCTTTTAATTTTTAGAGTGGGACGGGTCGGTCAGGTTTTTATCCTTAACCTTGTATTTTTGATGAAATCATGTTTTTCAGGGTTCTAGATCTGACCAAAAAAATTCATACCAAAAAAATAACCTATTTTTAGCTTTTTTGATTCAGACCAAAAAATTTTGTTTAAAAATTTAATTTTCTCAGGTTTCCTCTTCTGTTAATAAAGATGACATAAGCATTTTGCTTGTAGAAAAACAACAAAAGCAATACAACCAAAATGCTTATATCTTTGGGAGCAGCTTCGGGATTGAATTATATACATGACCAGAATACCATTCACATCGATATTGCTGCTCGTAATTGCTTATATTCAAACCGTCAAGTAAAGATTAGTGACTTCGGTTTGGCTCTCATCTTACCTTTTGGAAAACAATATGTTAATGTTGGAACGAATGAAAAACTTACCATTAAAATATTTGTCACCTGAAACATACAGAAACAAAACTTTGAGCAAAGCAACTGATGTTTGGAGTTTTGGCATTCTTTGTTATGAAATATTTGCAAATGGAAGCCCTCCTTTTCCAAACAATACGAACAGTCATGCGAAAGAAAAAGTATGTTCACTTCCCTTACTATTTTTAATTAATATTTATTTTTTATTATAGGTGAAAGCTGGTGGTTATGTTCAATTTACTACTGAAACACCAAAAAATTCTCTACTTTTATTACCAACAATATTTTTAACAAAACGGGAAGTAAAAGATATAAAATGCTTCAAATTTTGTCTGGTTTAGAAGATTTGATTAATGTTTTAAAAGAAGAATCAAATAATTTGATTTATTACTAATAAGTGTAATAAATCAAAGAAGATAGAATGAGAATTGCATGAAAGAGATGAAAAAAGAATAAATTTAAATATGTCATAAATATATAATTTTATAAAACCTTCTTCTCTTTCCTATTTATTAATAACATTACCTCCTATTATTCTATTAAATAATACCACAAATTTTTCAATTGTTTCGTTTTCTTGTATTTGAGCTTTTTTAATATATATTTATTTCATATAGTATTAAATATTTATATTAAATTGATTAAGTTTTATTGGTGTTCTCGAAAATGAGTACAAAATTAACTCAAAAATTTTATTTTATATTCATCTCTTGGATTAATAAGGAGAATTATTCTATTGTCTTTTACCATTATTTCCATTAAAATAAATTTCTAAATTTATTTTTATTTTTCAAAATATTTTCCACCCATTAGTAGAAGAAAAACGCGCCTAACAGCCAATGATTTAAGCTAAATAAATAGAAATAAAGTAAAACAATGAATTAAAGAATTGTTAATCGTTTGAAAATATTGCGAAATAAATAAATAATAATCGTTTAAATCAACAAATTTTTTTAAACAGCAATCAATTTAATTTAATAAATTCATTTTTAATTTTGTTTCTCGTCGATAAAAATTAAAATATTTTCCATAAGTTTATTTAAGAGGTTCAAGGTAGTGGACCCTTACTATAGCCCGCTGCGATTTTTTGCTTAAACTTTTTTTTTTGTAAATTAACATTTTGATTTTGAATTTTTATATATTAAATTTAATTATCTATCGATATTAAAAATTTACTTTAAAAATTTTTTTAGATATTTCAATTTATTTATAAAAATTCTCTGCCTAACCCCTTCAATGTATATTATTTTTTATGTTTTTAATTTTAAATAATTTAAATATTTTACTATTATTATTTTATTTTATTCATTATATTCTCTTTATTAAATCCCAACAATCACCAAATACAAAATCAAATCCCTTTGTTTGTGCAAATAAAGGACGTTTTTTGAATATTTATTGTTTGGCTGATTATAATTGCAATAATTTAAATAATAAAAATAAAGTAATAAATTAAAAACAAAAAATAAATAAATTAAATTTTAGGTTTGCATTCGTGGACTTTGTTGTACACAAACAAAAATAAAAAAAGAAATGGTTAATAAACGGACAGCTGAAGATAGAGGTAAAAAGGGAAGCAGGCCATACCGTGACCCTAAAGCCATAACTTTCTTTAATGAAGTCGAATCTCGTCAATTTTTGTATCAATCGACAATCTCTTCAATCGAGTCAAATCGAAGAGATTTGACTTTCATAGAATTACTTAATAGATCTGGGATAAATTGGGGTGTACTCTGGCAAAATTATTTTAAAATTCTTTTTTTTTATTTATTTTATTATACTTATTTTTTTACTGACTTTGTCAGTTTATATTTGTTTAAATTCTTCTGATCAAAAAATTTATTTAAATTTTAATAAAAAATTATTTTTTTTTAGGTTGCCCTAAAAATACATTTAATGTTGGAATTAAATGTTTATCAACTAAAGATTGCCAAATTAAAGCAAATTTAAATTTAAAAGCTCCATTCTCTTTGTTAGAATGCTCTAAACAGATAGGAATGTGTTGTACAAATGAAAATTATTTAAAGCCTTTGATGAAAGGAAAATGGTGTTTAAATTGGGGGAAGGCTTTGGGAAAGGTAAAAGCCAAAGGTGTTAAGATAAAAATCAGAATTTATTTTAGGAATGCACTAAAAGTAATGAATGTAAAAGTGTTAAAAGACCTCAAGCTGCTTGTGTTGATGGACAATGTTGTACTCGACCGAGGAAGATAATTAGTGATAAAGAGGATGAAGAAGAAGGTGATTTGATTCCGCAAAAATCAGAAGAGGAAGAAGAAGAGGTAGAAGAAGACGTGAAGGAAGAAGAAGAGGAGGAAGAAGAAGAAAAGAAAGATGGAAGAAATAAACGTAAAAAGCAGGATGAAAAGGAAGAGGAAGAAGAAAAATATGAAGATGATTTTGAGGGTTTAGAGTCTGTTGAAGAAGATTGGGAAGGTGTTGATAGAGGTTGTTAATGAAATTATTTTTAATAAATTTAAATAAAATTAAAGATAAAAAAGATGATCAATATGTTGATGATATTGATTCAGATAATCAAAAGAAATCTTTGGGAAGAGAATTAGGTGAAGGAAGAAGAATTTGTAGGTGGGTAAATTTAATTCTGATATGAGAAATAAAAACAGTAAAGCCCCTTTTAGAATATTCTCCCTATAGCGAGATTTCATCCTCTCTATAATGAACACTCCACCCTGTCCTTTCTTGTAGGGATTTGAGATTCTGAACTTTTTAAATTAATTTAATTCCTGGATATGGAATGTTATTCTAATTAATTTAATTACTCATATTTCAAGGCAAAAAGGTCTTAGCTACAAAAACGTTCGAAGATGTTCTCGATATTTAACTTGTGGAAATAAACAACTATTCTCATGTATCTCTGGTCATTGTTGTTTAAAAAATAAATTATTTGATGAAGAAAATGAAGATTTTAATAATGGTAGATTACCGTCTGCCCCTTTTGGTTTTTGTCTTGGTACAAGAAAATATAAAAGATTTATTGGAAGATTATGTTCTAAAATATCAGATTGCCCTACAGCTTTAGATGTTAATAGAAAAAGTGTTCCAATTCGTTGTTTGAGAGGTTAGAGAATTAATCGAGGGATTTTATTTTTATATTGGGTGTTTCTATAATTGGAGCTTTTGAAATTCAAAGAAAAAATAACTTCTTTTTCAGGGGCATGTTGTGCTGCTATGAGTCAATTTAAAAATGTTTGGAATGATAAAAATAAACCTCTAAATTTGGTTGAAGAAGAGGAGGGTTGGATACTTCCACCCCAACAGAGATATAATGGTTAAATAAATTACCTTAAATGTTCCAATAAACGCCTCGGTGTTTAGGTCTCTAGGGTGGGCGTTTATTGGGACATGGGCATTGGAGAAGGCGTTTATTGGGACATTTACGGTTTGTGAAAATAAAAATGAGTACCTTAAATAGCCGGCTACCGTAGTTTCTTGATAGGAATTATTTTTTACAGAAGGGGTAATTAGGGAAAATACGGTATAAAATCTTTTATTTATAGTCACAAAAAATGATTTATCAATTAAATTAAATTTTTAAGCTTTTTGTTTTGACGGGACACCTAGCAGAACACAATGTATCAGTCAACGGGATTGCCCAAATTTTAACAGACAAATATGTGAAAATGGAATTTGTTGTTCTCCAAATATTGACCAAAAACAATGTAAATTTAAAAATAAAAAATTAAAAAATTTTTTAAATTTTTTTATATGCCTGTGGAGGTTTGCCAGGTTCTGGTCAATGTAATAACCCTTTATTATCATTATCTAGTGGTGCTGGTTGTAAATTAAATTTTTATTGTGTTCCTCCAGGTGTTTGTTGTGAATGTCGATTTGGAATGCCTCAAAAAGGAATTAA
Organism: Meloidogyne hapla; assembly: GCA_000172435.1. Lineage (NCBI taxonomy): Eukaryota > Metazoa > Nematoda > Chromadorea > Rhabditida > Meloidogynidae > Meloidogyne > Meloidogyne hapla. The sequence continues at coordinate 12,270 of ABLG01000224.1, read as the reverse complement.
AGGATGTACAGAAAATAATCAAGTTAATTTATATTTAAGTTAAATAAAGGTTTATTGTGGAAAGAATTTATTCTTTATAGAGGTGTCATGAGGACAAGACAAGAATGTAAATTAGAAGAAAATTAAAAACAAGGAAAAAATATCAGAAAAATACAGAATTTAAAATCAGAGTTTAATCAGAAAAAAATCGGAAAAAATTAAAAATAGGACCAATGAAAATTGAAGCCATTTTAAAATTATAAAATTTTGAGGCCAAAAATTTTTCTTTTATCAAATATACTTACAAATTCCCATTAATGTTTTATTAAAATATTTTCTCCAATTTTCAGTGTAAATCAGGCTATAAATGTGAGAAACGCAATGGATATTGTTGCCCACGATGCCCAGAAGGAAAAATGCCTTTTGGGACATGTTACAAAGGAGGAAAATGTTCAAAAAATTATTTTTGTAGTGTTGGAAATATTTGTTGCGAAAAAGAGAATAATTAAAATTTTTAAATTAAATTTATTTTTTCGTTGTCTAATTTTCCCAAATTTTTTTAAAACATTCTAACAAATTCAAGAAAAACTCTATGATTCAAATCCTGACTGGGATGGATATTCTTCTCGAAAACCTATTTGGCATAACTGTTTAATTGACTACGATAGAATTGATTAATAAAAAATACCTAAATAAATTTTCCAATGAGTCTATCAAACTTAATCGAAAAGAATTTTTTGTAAAATATTTTAGTTTAGAAACTCAATGGTTTCTAATAGATGCTATAGAAAAGAAAAATAATTATGGAAAAGAGAGAATTTTTTTAGAAAAATTTGATTAGCTGTTATAGACGTCAATACTTTAAATATTATATTAAAATAAATCTTTTATTAAAAAATGGTATCTTTTAAAAAAATTCTCTCTTTTTCCATCGTATTTTTCAATGTTACCTCTTTTGTATTTTCCCTTAACACTAACATCATGTTAATAAAGTAACTTATTTGTTTATACCCAATAAGCTGACGTTTGAAATTTCAATTAAAGGTTTTTTGTAATTTATGGAAAAGAGGGAATTTTTTGGAAAATTTGATTAGCTGTTATACATAGATACAAAATATCAGCATAAAAGACACGATCTTCGACAATTAATAGAATACCGAAGAGAAGTTTAGCCTTTCTTAATTTTTAAAAATCTTTAAAATAATTTTTAATAAAAATTACAGGAAAATTAAAAATGTTCAAAAATTTTGGTTTAATATGTCCAACATTATTTATTAATTTATTACTTTTTACGATTCAAGTTAAAGAATGTTCTTCTGTATTATCATGTCCGATAACCGAAGGGAATTATGAATGCCCAAATGATCAGAATATGTGCCCAGCAAAACCAGCTGTTATGTTTAAAGATTGCTTTCTCCATTATAGTGGGCCGAAAATGTGAGAAGATTTTGCAAATTAAAATATATATAATACCGGATAGAGATAGGGTAAAATTTCACATAATTATCTCTATTTTCACAGATCCGTGGTTTAGGCGCGGTTGTCGGGTTCACTAAATTTTTCGGTTTTTCGTTGTGGTTTGAAACCGACAACCATACGCGATGCAATTAGATTTTGGGCTCACAGAGAATTACGAGATTTAAATGCAACACGATAAATTAATCGATAGGTGCATTACTTTTTAATTTTCGTGGTCATATGCAAATTTAATTCCTTATAGCCTCTTATAGCTCTATTTCTCAAATTTTTAATTAATCATGTTAAATTGTGTAGTGTAGAGAATCTCTTACATCATCGAAAAATTAAAATTTAACAAAAAGGAAAAAATTCTTTAAATATTTAGTTGTTGCCCAAAAATTCTCGGCTGTGATATTAAACATGGTGGTTGTAAATTATATTAAGAGTAAAAATATTTTTAAATTTTTTCTCCAGATCTTAATATATTTCATCATTAGAATAGTCGGATTAACAAATTTTTCGATTACATGAAAAATATATTCATGTGTATTAACTTACCGTATTTTTCCTAATAGAATCGCATGCGCTTCTATTTTTCAATACCTCCGTAGGGTGCGCTTCTATTGGGGTGTGCGCTTCTATTAGGAAAAATACGGTATTTTAAAATTTTTATTTAAGGACAGAAAGTTAGCAATGATGAAGAGAAGATGGGAAAGAATAATAAAATAAAAATATATTTAATTAAAATAATTGTGGGGGTTTACAATTTCATTTTATTAATCTTTAATTGATAATTATAATTAATAAAATTTAATTAATAATTAAATAACATAATTAAAATAATAAATAATGATGTTCGGAAGGAGAAAAAACCCGGGAGTCGGTAAATTTAAAAAATGCCTAGATATGGGGGTGTAAATTCTAAAAAAATTTTGTGGGCAATATTTCAGTTGTAAAATTTTTGTATTTTCATTAAGTTTTTAGGAAGAATTCAAGTCAGAGATGCTTTCAGACCGATTTTTTTTATTAAATCAAAGAATATTCACAATTTTTTGTAATATTTCATTAATAAAAATGAATTTTAATAAAAAAATAAAGGGCGGCGATGAAAAGATAAATTTCATCAGACTACAGTTACTTTAAAATTATTTTTACATTAAATTAAAATTAATAAAATATAGTCGACTCCTTTTATAAAACCCAACCAAGGGATCGGCCATTAGAGGGTCTTATATCCGTTGTATTTTTGGGGGAACCGGCCTTTTGGAGGTCTTATATCCTTAGGGAGTATTGTATCCAGTGGGTTCTATAACCGGAATTGACTTTATTTATGAAGAAATAAAAAATTGTAAGAAATAAAAAACTTTAAAAATAAAAATTAATTATTAAATTAAATATTTATATTAATTTTTTTACAATTAATCTATTTAGATAATACTTTTTATCCTTTTCCGTCGTCTTTTGGATGACAATTAATATGAGTGACGAGAATCCATTCACCTTATGGGTTTTTCCAATACCAGTTGGCTTCATCGGATCCCTCCACTTTCTTAAAAGTTTTGTAAAAATCAATGTCTTTCAAAAAATAAATTTTTAAAAGCAAAAACTGACCAAGCAATAAAACTTTCCGACATCACCACAGTATTGTATCTTATCTTCTCCAACACTACAAACCCAGTTTTGAACATGAAAACGACCGTTAACCTTAAATAGTTTTATCTAGTGATTATTAAAAATAATGAAAATATTTACAGTTAATAACTGCCTAGTACATTGAAAATGAAACAGTGGCCCATGTCTTGGTAGCATGTCAACTTTAGCTCCAAATTTTTTTATTTTTCCATAGTTGTGACTTTTTGGATCGAATATTTCCCTACATGTATTTGTCTCAATTGAAGGTGTTAGTTCTTAATAAAAACAGTTTGAACTTTTGAGAGAAATTGATCAAATTAAAAGATTTTTATAAATAATTTTTGAAGATAAGAAAAAAACATTTGAGTTTAGGATTTTAACAGCAAGTTCGCAAGCCAAAGGGAAAAACTTCCACAATTTGTTTATGCCGTATAATCCTTCTGACCATTTCGAGGTCTTTTAAAAAAGTCCGAAAAAAAAGTCCGCAGGAATAGCACCCTACTCTTAACAAGTGCATTCGCAAGTTTTTTTAGTACTTTTATAATAATAAATTTACCATGTTGGTAGCTTATAATGAAAGTGCCGTTCAAGCCTTTTTTCATAATTAAAACTTCGGTGTCCGCATCAGCACTCACAAGAAATGGCAAATTAGTGTTACTACAACATACTCTTGCACCTAATTTTTTAAAGTTGATATATTTTTATTAAATTTAAAAACCGCTTGCAGTTTTATCCTTGAGAAATTTAATTTCGATGTAATTATCTTCGCAAGGATAATCACATGTAAAGCCATTTATGTATTCAATTTTAATCACTATACGCTTTGCCTTTATTCGATTTGTTTCTTGATTACTCTGCAAATATAATTTTAAATTCCTGCCCAATTTATAAAAATAAAAAATTTTGATTTTTTTGAACTTTCAATTGATTAAAACTTTCGACAAAATTTAATCAAAAAATTAAATTTTTTTGCCTCCATCGATAAAATGTATTTTTATCAATTTCTTAACGTTTCAGCAGCAATTCTATCAAGGCATTTGCCCAAATCCTATACCCTATACATATTTATAATCGCTTAAAGCAATTTATTAGTAAATTTCACCTTGATAACGATAAAGCAACTGTCTACAATGGGTAATAGGACAAATGCTAAGTACTGGAGAGCTTTAAATTCTGCACCTTTAAGAAAATTGGAGATGTATACCATTTTAATGTGAGAAGTTAAATATACAGGTGTGCAATTATCATCTGAAATTATATTTACCTTAAACAATTCATTAAATAATAATTAATTTATAAGTTTTTCCAAAAGCGAAAAATTGTATCGGATGGAGGAGGAAACCTGTCGCGGAGAAAATGAGCTTTAATCTCCAAGTTCCGTGCTCGAGCATTAAAATTTCGATTTTGGCTTAGATTTTTAGTATTTTTTCATTAAAAAACCAATATTTAATTCCAGTCGACTCTCGATATAGTCAACCCGAGGGATCGAAGATAAAGTTGACTGTATTTTCCCCTTCGATGGGCCGGGCCGGGACCAGAGAAGAAGTTGACTATATCGAGAAGTTGACTTTATCGAGAGTTAACTATACGAGAGTCGACTGCATATTGGTCTAAAATCCGCGATAATTTCCTTATTTTATATTTATAATTTTTTATCAAATTAAAATTGTTGGAAAATAATTTTACATTTATGTTCAGTGCAATGCACGCCACCATAACCTTTAGGGCAACGACATGTACAATTTTTTAGAGGATCAGGGTATCCACCGTTCTTGCATTCTCCATTGTTTAATTTAAATTCTTCTGGTTTACATTTAGTTATCGAGGGATTATGAAGGTAATCTGCAGTGCCTAAATAGAATAACTTTATTTTCAATAGTTATTAATAACTCTTACAATAAAGTCTGTTTAAAAGTTTTGCGTCTTTAAAAGAAATTTCATTACACTGCCCCATTGTATTTTGATAAATTCGTTGCAAAGAAATAATTTCAAATATTGAACGGTTTTTGCTATATCCAGTATTTGGAGGGTAATGCATCAAAGATCCATAGTCATATGGTGTTTCAAGATTCTCAGAATTTTTGTGACCAAAATTCTGAAATTAAATGTCAAAAAATCGAAATATATGTACTTTATAATTAGGGTGTGTTTATAGGTCCAAAATAAGTAAAATATTAAATAAACTCATCCCAAAGAAATTTTTGGTAACTTTTATTAATTACGTGTATCTCACATTTTCACTTTTAATAATCTGATTGTCGTAGTTAATCCAAACATATTCATTGCGATCTGATCTTTGCATTTCATGATGAAAACCTAGTGTATGCATTATTTCATGTGCTACTGATGCAGCCTTATATTATTAAAATAAAAATGATTTAATAAATTAATTACCATTTGGCAATAATCTTGAGGTGTTATATGGACGTAAAGCTCACTACAACTTTCACAAGCTCCAACATATGTTCCGCAACTTGCAGTTGTATAAATAAATTTAAGATGGCTTATTTTTAAAGATGGAGGAAGTTTTTGAAATTTAATGCATGTATCATTCCTAAGTTTTTTTAAATTATTTATATTGTCAAAAGAATTCTTGCGAATTTATTCGAAATTTAATTTTTTTTAAATAAATAGTAAATATTTACATAATCAGATTAATTCCAGCAATAATAGCTGCCTCCCATTTCGCTAAAAAATTCGATTAAATTTTAGGTATTAGTTATTTCAGTACATCTCAATTTCAGTTTTATCAAAAAATTTATTCAAAAATTAAAATTTCCTCTATGTTATAATAATTTTTTTTTTTATTTAACGAAAAATTTAATGTTACGAAAAGCAATTTGGTAAATATTTTAAGCTTTAATTTCCCGTTCTTTGGTCAAATCTATAATATAATTACAAACGATCGTCATCCGTTTCAAAAGTATAGTAGATGGGCATTTTCCACAAAAAAAGGCTTCTATATTTGCTCCCTTCTGAAGATATAAATTGTCTTTTTAATCGAGAATGTTCTTTCTTTGTTCCGTTGCAGCCTAAAATTAAATTTTCGATAATCTATTTAAATATTTTGTTTTTTAAAAGTATGTTTATGAAATCCCCTAGTTAAATTTCATACTATTCAAAAAATATTTACATTTTCGTTGGTAAAATATTTCATGATTTACAAGCCGGAGATCAAACATAATATCGCCATCAGTAAACTCTTCAGTATTTTCACATCCATGAACGCGACCATCTGCATCTTTAATTCCTTCCTTTAAGCTTCGCTTATTACGAACTTCTTTATTTTCATTATTCAAATTTTTATTCAGAGTTTCAATAAAAGATTCAAGGGTAATATTCTTTTCCGAAGGTCGGTTTAGCCATTCGTCTGTCTGAAAAATAAAAACATGTTATAATTAATAAAAATTAATTTTTGAGGTCGTTTCATTAAACAAAGGCAGATATTGAAAATAGAGTTGACTCTCACAAAGGCCCTTTTTGGAGGATCTAACTAGGCCTAAAGTCAGCAGATAGGATTAAAATTTTACAACAGAAACTGTGGCAGATCTACAAAATATCCAAAAATCAGATCGACATCAGGGTTGCCGCGGGTTACCCGAAACCCGAAACCCGGCCTTTTTTTCGACCCGAAACCCGACCCGAAGAAAATTTTGAAAACCCGACCCGAAACCCGACCCGATGTTTTAGCAAAAACCCGAAACCCGATAAAATTATTTTGGTTATTAACAAAAAAATTTTTGAATTTATCTCATTGGCGAAATGTTTTTCCTTTAATCGCCTCACTACATTCAATTCATATACTATTTTTACTACTTTCAGTTGGAAGAAAAGGAAAAAACCTATTTATTTTTATTGTTTTATAGCTTGATTTCCAGATATATTAATAGATTTAGAATGGATGATAAATTAGATTCTATTTGGTTTTATTTCCGACGTCCTATTGACAACGTAGTGTCTTGTAAACATTGTAAATGGTCTTGCCAACAGGACCCCACAAAATCTACAGGAAATCAAATAAGACACTTGGAATCTAAGCATAGTGAACTTGATTCACAACGAAAACGTGCAATTACTGAATCAAACAAGAAAAAAGAAGAAGCTACTTCAAAAATACAAAAAATTACATCTTTTGTTTCGAGCGATCCATCATCATCCGAGCCACCTAAAGAAAAACGAGCAAAGGTTTTATCAATTCAAGATTGTTTTAGTAAGTTAAATAGCTTTATTTAATTTTAAAAATAACAATATTTAGCGCAATGGAATTCTGATGGAGAAAAAACTAAAAAAATGGATCGTTTAATTGCAGAAATGATAAGTGTTGACATTTTACCACTGAGATTATCAGAAAAAATTGGATTTAAACGATTGATAAATTATGTAGCACCCAACTATAAATTAAAGTATTTAAATTTAAAAAATTTTTTGAACTTTATTTCAGGGGAAGGACTTTTTATACAGAGGAGATTTCTCGAGCTTATGATGAGCTTTTTCAGAGAATTAAAGCAGATATTAAGGTCCAGGAATTTATCTCATTAACCACTGATATCTGGACATCATCACATGGTTCAATGTCGATTTTATCAGTAACCGGACATTATATTAGGTATATTCCAAATTATTAATGAAACATATGAATTTAATTAAAGATATGAATTGAGTACGAACACTTTTGAACCAACAACATGTGTTCTTAGTGCCCAACATATCAAAGGGTCCCATACTGGAAAGAACATCTGTGAACGATTACAATCCTCGCTTGATAAAATGGAAATTGAAAACTTTTTAAATTAGGAAACTTGTGTTTGCAACTATTCTTGATCCTAATTACAAAATGATGTTTTTTGACAGTGAAATGAGAGAAATGTATAAAACATGGCTTATTGATGAATTGAGTTTGAATGCAGAATCTTATGGTTTAAATTTTACTCAGCGTGAAGCTTACAATTCTCAATCGATCACTTGTGCTAGTCCAGTTGGAGATTTACTTGAAGAATATATAAGAGTTTTTTTACTTTGTGATAGATTATATATATATATTTTCAGGACAATTCCTTAAGAGAGTTGGAACCTATGTGTTGAATCTAGATGAAAATGAATCAATTAAACAAGAAATAAATTCATATCTTAATGAGTCTCGAATAAATTTTGATTTATTTCATTTCTGGAAAACTAATGCAGATAAATGGCCGAGATTGACTAGAATGTTCAGGTAAAATTAAATGTAGAAGCCATATTCAGATAATTTGGAAAAATTACTTTTCCTGCACCATAATCTTCCATTATATGATTTTTCTTATTAAAATATCCACTTTTTGATAAAAATTTTTAAATTTTCTTATATATATTTATTTAAACCCGAAACCCGAAATTTTTAAAAAATTACCCGACCCGAAACCCGACCCGACATTTTGGCTCAACCCGAAACCCGACCCGAAGAATTTTTGAAAACCCGACCCGAAACCCGACCCGACCCTTGAGCTCAACCCGCGGCAACCCTGATCGACATGCACTCAAAAGGGTTCCCTTTCAGTCCATGTTATCTATTGTAAACTTATTAAAACTTATTGTTCATTAATTAGTTAATTCTGAATTTTTATAAAGGAAATTTTTCTTCTTTAATATGTAACATAATAAGTTATTTACAATGTGTGTTGGACGTGGATCAAGCTCACATGGACACTTTTCTCTCAAATTCTTTAATTCATTATATGCAATTTTCACTTTATTATACTCATCAAGTCCCAATGAATCGCATTGTGTAAATGGCCGTTTATACTGATTTTTGATTGTTTTTAATTAATTAATATATACAAAAACTTACACAATTAAATTGCTTTTTCATATTTTCATCATTCAGGATTAATTTAATGGAACCGTAACAAGTTTTGTTTGAGAAAGATATAACTTCAAAGTCTTGTATCAATAATTTCTCTCCACCTCTGTTAATTTCTGTCCCGAACAGTGCAATTGCTCCTCCCTTAAAAGATCGTTAAATATTATTTATTGAAATCCTCGATTATGGCCTGATCCTCAACATTCCATTACTCGACATCACCTTTCCCTCAAGATATTCTCAGGATAAAGGTTACTGTTATTCGCACTTAGAACTTATATTCTGGCTGGTAACTACAAATCTGACCTATGTGTGAGGAGTAAACGAGATACAGATAATGGAAAGGATATTAAAACATTGGAAAAAACTTCATAAGATTTCCGACTTCAATTATTTTCGACTTTTGAGAGATTTCCGTAAGAATAATATAAATAGGTATTAATTACATTATCTGCTATTTCTTGAAGACTTTGTCTCTCAAAATTTGCGAGTACGGTATGTCCAAAATCATAAACATTTCCATTCATTTCATCAGTTAATATTGCAAAATTAGTTTCTCCATCAATTTTTATTGAAAATAATTTTATATTATCCTCTTCATCGTTAACCTGATCAAGAATTAAAGGACCGCCTTCATAATGGCTTCGTATTTTTCCTGATGCTATAATTGTCTTGCCGAACTTTATGCTAAAATTATGTCATTAGAAGTTATTTTTAAAATAAATTAGGGATCGGAAAGAAACGAGTACACGTCGAGGTTCTAAATTATTTTTGAATCTTACCAAGAACGAAAACCTCAATGAAATGAAGACTTAAGCCTAAGAGTCTAGGATAACTTAATTAGATTACTCATTCGAGTCCTAGGACGAGTCCAAGACCTGGGAATTTTATACGAGTAATGAGCCCATAAACGTTAGCACTCGTTCCTTGCTCTCGTCCGCCCCTAAAATATACTCACGTTTGGCTTGAGAATGAAAACCCAATAATGACATCAGCTCTGAATGTGATCTCATATTTTCCTTCTTTCTCATATCTTTTAAATCCGATTCTTGTTGCAAAAACTCTTATCTCCATGCCATGCTTATCATTTATTTTATTTATACATGGTTTTGCATAATCAGACTTTTCATTGTTTTCTAGCTGAATTATTTTAATTTTATCTAGATTTATTTTAATAAAATATCATACCATATTGCCCAATTTTTGTTTATAGCATATTGTAAAGTTGACTGAATTCCAACTAAAAATTTTTTAAGTAAAAATCTTATTAATATTTAATGTCTGATACTTTCAACAAGTCTTGCTTACTTCTAAATAAAGATCCCCCCGCTTAAAAACCTTATTGGTTGATTTAATTATCCAAAGAATATTTTTAATTAAATCAAGGTTTGGTTACTTCTCTAATTGATACTTTTAGAATATTATTTTTGTAATAATACTTACTCTCTCATTTTGTTATCATTATCAGATTTATATTTACATATTTCATAATATTTCAAAATTTCTTCCTCTTCATCCTTTAAAGCCTCTTTAATATTACATGCCAAATTAAATAAATTAGCTATTACTTCAAATCGGTTTGTGACAAAATTATTTTTGTTGAAAAATATTTCCTAAAAGATAAATTATGTATTAGGTGTTTTTAATTAATTGAAAAAATACTGTATCCAATATAATTCCTACCTTTCTATTTATTTAGAAACTACCTTATTTAATGGACATTTGCCAACATATTTCCAGAAAAACAAAAAATCATTTTTCTCAATCATATCTAATTTAACAGCCATCATCCCTGTGTACTCATCAAGCAAAGGTTTCGGATTTAAATTAGATCTGATGAAATTACTGTCGATTTTGCTAGCATTAATTATCTTTTCTTTAATAAAATTTTAAAATAAAATAATTTAAAATTACAAAAACCTTTTATATTTTTATCATTGCCAAATAGGAATTTAATTATTTCAAAAGGTTTAATATTTCGCAAAAGCAAAGACTTTCTGGAAATTTAATTTTGATTAAAATAATTTAAATTTTCTGATGGATAGATTTAAATCTACCGTATTTCCTCTAATTCCTATTGAATGACCCCCTCTAATAGAGTGACCCTCAGCGAGGGTATTGAAAAATAGAGTGACCGGTCATTCTATTAGAGGAAATACGGTATATATTTTTTATTAAAAATCAACATTTAATTTTCTGTAATTTCACCCCGCTGATTTTACATTAGGCTTTGAATTGTTTCGATTTTGACTTTTTCCATGATGAGGTTCTATTCCATTTCCCCTCCTAACATATTTTTTAAAACAAACCCCTCAGGGAAGATATCAGCATCCAATTCCAAATTATCCTTTCCTTTTTTGAATATTACCAGTCCGTGCCATTCAGCTTTTTTAATCTCTTTAAGCTCATTAGAACCTTCCTTCTTCGAATTAATACATAGTTGACTTTTACCCTTTTTTGTGAGTTCAAACAATTTATTTGGTTTCCAATTTCCTTCGGAGCGTAAACTCAGAAGGCTTTGATAACAAATAAGTAAACTGTAATTTTAACAAAATATTAACGATATTTAACAACAATATTGTAATAACCCTTTGCAGCGTGTAACATTCTCGGTCGGGATTTTCAGGTCCATATGGTTCTTATAAAAAACTTCATAGACTTTGCTTTGGGAGGTGAATTTTGAATCATCAATTGAGCTTTTAATGAGCAATAATGAATAAAAAATTAAAAATAAAATGGCCAAAAATGCCCTTAAAGGGATCTTAACCATTTCTGAAATTTTAAAAGTTTTTTTATTTGTAAAAGAAAAAATGAGCGATAAATGGAGTTTAAAATGATGAAAATTAAATAATAAATTTAGATATTTAGTAAATTTTACAATTTTGATTTTTTAATATAATAATATTCTGAAAGTTGAATTATTTTTAAAAAAATATCATAAATATATCTTATAAATAATATTATAATTTTTAATTTAATCGTAAAATAAATTAAAAAAAATTAAAAATTTGTTATTTGAATTAATTAATAAATAAATATTTAATTAAATATGATTAATTTTATTTAAAAAACAGAAAATTATCTTTCATTAAAATCTCTACAAATAAAATATTTTATATATTAATTTATATTTTAATTTTAATTTATATTTTAGGTGAATTATTTAAATATATTGATGATTAACTAGGAATAATAAAATTTAACTGTAACTTCAACTCTTAATATTAAGATTATATAATATTCTGAATTATTAAGGAAGGTATCAGAATTTTTAGCTTCAGGGAAATTGAGGGGGCTAAAGATACAATTGGTTAAATCGGAAGTGTTCGGTACATTACAAACTTCTTGATGTAACCCTTTCCGGA